>OMLP01039779.1:0-41316 GCA_900302685.1 Spondyliosoma cantharus | reverse complement strand
CATAGGGAACAAGGTCAACTAGAATAGCAAAACAAAAGCTGAATGAATACCAAGGAACAAAGTAGCAACAGAAAAGACTAAACAAAATACCAAACAAAACGGCAAAGTTCAAATCAAAAGGCAAAAATGCAATGGACCGAAAACAAGAACTCAAACCTGAGACATGAGAGGGGGCAGGGCAGGGCAGGGCAAGGCAAGGCAAGGCAAGGCAAGGCAAGGCAGTGACAGGAAGGTTCGATGAGGGCAACATGGACACAAGGCGAGGAAACGAAGACAATGACCCGACAAGGAGTGCAGGGGAGAGATAGACTAAGTAGACAGACACTAATGACAAGACGAGGTACAGGTGAGGAGAGAGGAGGGAGGAGGCCAGGTGAGGTAACGAGGGGGGAAAGCACAGAGGAGAACACTGGCAGACAGAGGGAGACAAACATGGAGACACTGACAAGACACAAGAGGGCATGGGGATCAAAACTTAATATACAAAACATGAAACAGAAAACAGGCATGACATGTTCAGTGTTTAGATTAACATCCATGGAGTAGCTTCAAGTCTGGTCTCATACCTGTCTCTGAATTCAGTCTTGTCACTTTTTCTTTGTTCTTTTTGCAACCTTTTTTATGAGATAAATTGTAAACATCCAATTTTTGCCCACATACTGAACCTGATACAATGTGTATGTAATGTTATGTAATAGGATATCAGGGGATGCTGTCACTTTGTGTGCTTGTGAATTATTTTCAGAATTCATTACTCGGGAGTGGATTAAAGATATGTTTACAACAATACTGCAAGAAATGTTATTAATAGACCCCCAAACTATCAAACCTAATAAATAACACATCATTACTTGATAGCTAATGTTCCAAATATGATAGAGAATTCACATTAATCATATGCCATTAAAAATCACCAAATAGACGTTAACCCTCTTAAAAGACTATTAAAATTCACTGTAGTTTGTATTTATTGAGATATTTTCAGATGCAGAGTTCAAGAGAGCTTGCAAATTTACACTTGGTCATGGACGAATATTACAATTAGACAAAAATCCATTAGATTTACAGTTAAAAATGAATTTTGAAATATAAATTGTATGTATACTTATGTGCCTGTCCAGCATCAACACATTCTAACACTTTGCATCAATTATGACGTAAATAAAAACCCTAACTTCCCAAATGTAATGCCTTTTTTCTTTCTTTCTTCTTTTCCATAGGATACAAAAAACAACAGCACCCATGACTTGTCACGCAGCCCTCAGAGCCTCAGTGACACTGGCTACTCCTCTGATGGCATCTCCAGCTCCCATAGTGAAATCACAGGCCTAATCCAAGAAGAGGAGATGAAGCTGAGTGAGAGGGGTATCAGTGGGCGGGGCTCCCCACCAAGCCCATCTGAAATCACCAAGCTAGAAAGCTCCATGAGGCCTTTGCTGGAGAAGAGTCTTTCTGAGGAGAAGCCGGACAGAAGGGGGAGGAAGCACAGAGACAGGGACTTGGATGACAGAGGAAAGCAACGCCCACGCTCCCTGTCAATCCCACCTGATGCATACGACTCAGACGAGGAACTAGAAGATATAGTGGAGGAAGAAGAGGATGGAGGAGACTGGGAAGGCAAACGGAAAGAGGTGAAGGAGGAGAAGAAGGAGAAGAAAAAGAAAGAGAAAGATGCCGAGCCCACAGAGATGACTGATGAGGAGTTTATGAGGAGACAAATAATGGAGATGAGCGCTGATGAAGAAAATGAGGAGGAGGAGGAGGAGGAGGAAGAGATGGAGGAAGAGGAAGATGAGGAAGATGAAGGTTATGGCTATCAGAAACCCAAGAAGAGCCACCATAAGCATACCATCTCCGACTCAGGGAAAGAGAAGAGACGACTTCAACACCACTCCAGTAGTTTTGAGGAGGAAACTAAGAGCTCT
This sequence comes from Spondyliosoma cantharus, assembly GCA_900302685.1. NCBI lineage: Eukaryota > Metazoa > Chordata > Actinopteri > Spariformes > Sparidae > Spondyliosoma > Spondyliosoma cantharus. The sequence goes on along the minus strand of OMLP01039779.1, from coordinate 39,391 downwards.
ACCGATGTTTATAAAGGCTCAGTGGAGGAGGGTGAGGAAGATTTAATGGCATCACAAGGAGGCCTGAGGCGCTTCAAAACCATTGAACTCAATAACACCAATAGCTACAGCCGCGACATGGAGCTGAGTAGTGAAAATGACCTAAGCCTTGATCGGGAGCCAGAGCTAGAGATGGAGAGTTTGACAGGATCTCCTGAGGAGCGTTCTCGGGGTGACTACTCCTCCACTCTGCCAGCCACTTCATCCTCATATGGCTCAGGTCAGTCTCCCACGTCAATCTCATCGATGGAGGAAGACAGTGACAGTAGCCCCAGCAGGAGGCAAAGGCTGGAAGAGGCCAAGCAGCAAAGGAAAGCACGCCACCGTTCCCACGGCCCTCTGCTCCCCACTATCGAAGACTCTTCAGAAGAGGACGAGCTTAGAGAGGAAGAGGAACTTCTGAGAGAGCAGGAGAAGATGAGGGAAGTGGAACAACAGAGAATAAGGAGCACCGCACGGAAGACCAAGAGGGACAAGGAGGAGCTAAGGGCTCAGAGGCGCAGAGAGAGGTCAAAGACACCACCAAGCAATCTCTCACCTATTGAAGATGCTTCCCCAACTGAAGAGCTGAGACAAGCGGCAGAAATGGAAGAGCTCCATCGTTCCTCTGCCTCCGAATATTCCCCTCAGAGTCTGGATTCAGAGGCTGAGGGATATGAGTCCAAACTTTACAAGTCAGGCAGTGAGTACAACCTGCCTACCTTCATGTCTCTCTATTCACCAGTAGAGAAGTCCTCAAATACAACAACCACCACAGCACCATCTTCTACTTCCAAACCACTAAAGAGCGCTGAGGAGGTTTATGAGGAGATGATGAGGAAGGCAGAGATGCTTCAAAAACAACAGAAACAACAGCAGCAACAGCAGCAACATGGAAGGCATGGGCAGTACTATGATGAGGACATTAATGGACAAGGTTATGATGAAGAGTATGAATATGAACAAGATCAAACAGGATATGACAATGAGGCAGCAGAGACAGAAACAGATATCTATGAGGAGATCCGACAAACATCTCAGAACATCACCAAGATGCAGCAAGCTACCGATGAGCAAGTAGAGATTGAGATTGAAAGCTCCTACCCGGACAAACAGCTCCTAGACACAGGTTCAGCCTTTGCTAAGCTACTGGAACAAAGCAATGCCCTTCTAACTCCAGGAACAAGTCCCACCCAGATCTCAGCTCCTGTCTCCTTTGCTGAGACTGGTGGACGGATTCCTGATGTCCGAGTAACACAGCACTTCTCAACAAAGGATGGACACAAAGACAGGATCAAAAGCCAAGCAGGAAAGAATGGAATAACTCCAACAGTGGCTGCCACCACTATTGCAGCTTATGGAGTTTATGCTAGAGATGCGGTGACTATTTCTCAGACTAGTTCAAGCCACACTATGACCACCACTCAGTCTGGTATGTATGGCCGGCACACTGGAAGTACTTCCACATCCTCAGCCACAGTCTCAAGTGTGTGCAGCAAGATTGCAGAGATTACCCAGGCCTACAGTCAAAGAGAAGTGATCACCAGAAGGATAGGGGACACCAGGGGTGTCCAAGTGCGAGACAGTTCAACATCATCTACAGAAAGAATTATTGAGCCACGTTCTCCCAAGTATACTACTTATTATAGGAGCACCAGTCCTCCTCTCTCTCCATCGCCACCACCACAGAGTCCTACCCGTTCACCTTCCAGAAGGAATACAGCTGAGTTCTCTACACAGACTTTCAGTTCAGCATTACGAATGGAGTCTGGCTCTGGGCCTACATCTCCAGTCATGGCTCAGGGAACCCAAACATCACATCGATCTGTTTCTCCACGGCTCTATCGACAGCAGTCTTCCCAGGATGCTCCTTACTCCCCACCACCAAGCCCAGCTAGGCCAATGACAGTCAACACTGCTACTTCTCCCCTGTCTTCACCTACCAGATTTAGCCGCCAATCAACGTTTGACAATTACTCCCCATGTGGCAGCCCTCCAGACACACCACCTTACCAACATTCTCCAACACACAGCTTCTACCGAACACAAAGAGTGGAGAAGGTAAATGTGGGAACAAGTATGGTCACTACAGCCAGCATTTACACCAGAGGGTCTATGTCAATGGATAACATCTCCCTCTGTCGAATCTCAACAGTCCCAGGCACTTCTCGGGTAGAGCAGGGCCATATGATCCAAGGTGGAAGTGTTGTGGACCTCAGAACAGTCGCCAAACCTGCTCCTATTATCATGACTGACCAGGGAATGGATCTCACCTCCTTGGCCACTGAAAGTAGGAAATACCATGGCGGATCTGAAGGTAGCAGACATTCAACAATTGTACAGCCATTGATTATGAACCTGAACACCCAGGAGACCACCACACCAACCACTGTGAGTGTAACTGTGGCTGCTTCTATGTTCATGACCCAGCCCAAACAGCCAACAGTCTATGGTGATCCCCATCAAAACCGAGTGGATCTGGGTCAGGGCATGGGTTCAGCTGTGTGTCTTTCCCAAAGCAAACCACAGATTTCAACCCCAGTTGACCCATCAATACCAAAGATTGATGCCAAACTGGAAGACCTAAGTGTCCAACAGAGAGAGCTACAAATGCAACAAGAGAAGCTGCAGAAACAGCAAGAGCTCCTTGAACAGCAGCTGCACCACCACCATCAGATGCAACATCATCAGCACCAGGCGTCTGCTTTGGCCAGATACAACCTTACTGGCCAAATCTCACCTTTACTGAAAAAAGACTTGCTAGTTAGCCAGACAAGCACTGCCTCAGCTGTGGTCAGTGCAGTATCACCAGTTATTAACCCCGAGATGTATGGTGCTGGCCCCATTGAGCTGAAAGGGAAGCCCAGTCCACCTGGTTTGATGCCAGGAGGTAAATCACCACATAGCATGGTAGTACAGATGGATGGAGGGCCTGAGCAGGCCAGAGCAGTGACCCAGCTGGTGAAGGTCGAAGAGGGACAGGATGCTATGGATCTCACAGGAGGCCAAATTAAACCTGACAACCAACCAGCTTGCTGTGATGTTGTTTACAGACTACCATTTGGCGGAAGCTGTGTTGGTGGTTCTGAGAAAGAGGGCATAAGGCCTCCATCTGCCCCACCACTCACCTACGAGTCTGACCAGGAAAGCCAAGCTAGAGGCTACCATGAGTATGCAATGGATGGACGTAAAGCCTACACATTACCTTTCCCTGGTAGGCTCCAGCCTTCAATGTCTGATACAAACCTAGCTGATGCTGGGCTACAGTCCTACCATTCTAAACTAGAACCACAAATTCAAGCCCCTGGAGAACTTGCTGTAGATTTAACTGCTATGAAGCAGGGCTATGGAGGATTTATAGGGATGCAATATGGGTCCTATACAGATTTACGGCATGGAGGAGACATTGCAGCCCAAACACTGCCCATACGGAGATATAATTCTCTATCTAACATCAGTTCAGACTACGGCTACTCTCCTCGTGAAATTGCTAGCTTCCAAGAAGCTAACTTGGCTCAGTACAGTGCTACAACTGCCAGGGAGATCAGCCGAATGTGTGCAGCACTTAATTCCATTGATCGCTATGGAAGCAACCCAGATTTGATGCAGTTTGGTAGTTTGGGGAGAGGAACCGGGCCTGGGAGTGCCAGACTTGCAAGCCTTGGCATGAGACAAACCCTCCTCTTTGGACTAGATGGGAAGCCAATCTCCCACAGTCAAGCACTAACCAACCTTATCAATGCCAGGCAGGCCAGTCTCAGAGCCATGTACCCTGCTGCTATTAGATCCTCTGATGGGATGATCTACTCCACCATTCAGACCCCTATTGCTTCTACACTTCCCATCACAACCCAGCCTGCCTCTGTTCTTCGCCCGCTACTGAGGGGAGTCTACAGACCATACCCCTCTGCCAACATGACACCTGTGCCCCTTTCAAGTCTTAGTAGACTTCCAATGAGCCCCAGAATGCCCATAGCTGGACAAGCTCCAGTCCGTTACCCATCACCAGGTCTTCTTCAAACAACGTCAACCACTGCCACTTTTGCTGGTGCTGCCACAACCTCGGCACCAGGAGGTGCCCCAGTGTCAGTTTCCATGACAACACCTAGCTCAACAGTCCAGGATGAACCAGTTTACCTTGGTAAAGGTGCTACATTGACTTCAACAGCAGAGATCACCTCAGCACCAGGAATGGTTGTCATACCAACAGAGCCACAGCAGCAGCCAATAAACCTGTCCCAGGCTCACCTGCACAGTCAACAACAACAACAACAACAGGTTACAACTTCTCAGCAGCAACAACAACCACCTCCAGCAGCGCATGCCTACCCACCCTCAGCGCCTTCACACACTCACGGATACACCCAACCACCAGTTGGCCCCCCTGCCCCCACCGGTGGCTTACCCATTGCAGGGGGTCTTCCTCCCTTCCCTCCACCAGGTGCCATACACAAGGAGGGTGAAACCGAGGCAGAGAGGCTGCACCGGCAGCAGGAGCAGCTCCTGCAGATGGAGAGGGAGCGTGTAGAGCTGGAGAAACTCCGGCAACTGCGCCTACAGGAGGAGCTGGAACGTGAAAGAATAGAGCTGAAGATGCACAGGGAGAAGGAGCAGATCCTGGTGCAGCGAGAGTTACAGGAGCTGCAGAACATCAAGGAACAGGTAGAGGGAGAAACAGGAGAAGGAATAGAGAATTTGATAGTTGGTGTCTGTTTGACATTTTGTGGTTATTGTTTTTGCTTTTGATATTGGTTTGTGTTATTTATTTATTGTGGTGGTGTTACTTGTGGTGTATCTTATTGATTTATTATCCTTTTATATTCTTTAAAGTGCTTGTGTTATTTCAACATCATATCTTTGATGTGCAACCAGTAGTGGACCTACTCTGCAAGATACAGTACAGAACTCCTGATAATTATCCAAAAAACTAACAAAGTCTATTTACTGTATCGAGTATATGCATATATTTCAATGCATGTCTTCTATTAGTTCCTCAAAAAATCACATTTAAACTGTAATAGTTGTCTTGCAGATTTTTGACCAGAGAGAGATCTTTAAATATCCCTTCAGAAGTTGGTTGAATAATCTGTTATTGTGAGAGAAAATGTTTTTTCATGTAATGATTGATGGCTTTTTTGTTCAAAGAACATTTGCATCCAGCCTGCTTTCCCAAAATATAGCTCTAAAGTCTGCATGGTATGTTGTTCACTTTACTGGACATTTCTTGTATATGAAGTGTGCATGAACATGCTTGTATGTATGTGTGCTAGAATCTGATAATGCTCTGATTGTGTTTTTCTAAAGTGGTTTCAAGTTTCATTTATTGGTCCTACTTATGTTCAGAAGAAAAATGGAATGTGGTTTCATGTTCCATTTGTTGGTCTGATTTATACGGAGAAGAAAAATGGATCCCATTATATTCTTAACATTTAATAGTTTAATAACCAACAGCAACACATTTGCAAATATGGCTTTTCTCAGCTCCTTGTAGTCTTGTGAAGATGTTTTAACAGTAAAAATAAGGGCTAACATGACAATTTTCTTCTTTTTTGATAGAACAAGCAGTTGAAAATCTTTCAAGTTAACTCTGTTAAACAGGTGTGGAAGCCTTCCTTAATGAGAATGAACTAGAGATGGAATGTTTAATATGCATCTCATAACCTACCGTATGAGCAAAAACCCTAACTCCTTATTTCACCAGCCTGCCATTTATGCAACAAAGAAAATACATCCAATATTTTCTTAGAAGCATTGTATGACTGGCAACAGCAATTACCAGTACATGCTGCACTTCATTTATGTTGCGCTTCCATTCTTGGTTTTTGCAATGTATAGAAGTTTGACTAATTTGGAACAATTTTCAAAACTAATCCATCGCCATATTGCATTCAGTTTCAGAGTCTTGGTTTGCATTTTTGAGATATGATCATCTTTTATACAACAACATGTGCCGAAAGTCAAAAACTTTGTCCTCTTCTGTCTTTACTGTCTCCCCCTCTGTGTGTTTTTCTCTTTGTTTCCCATCTTGTCCTTTTCCATAATTTATTTCTTCATTTCCCACTCTTATCCCTCTCTCGTGCCATGCTTCTCCATACTTGTCTGTCCTGTCCTCTCACTCTGTTTTTGCCGACGTGTCCTTCTTTCTGTTCCCCTTTGAACATTGTTTAGGTTCTACAGCAGCAGCAACATGAACGCGAGAAACAACTTGTTCTCCAGAGGGAGCAGCTGGCACAGCAGAAGTCCCAGCTAGACCAGATCCAGTCTTTGCAGCATCAGCTCCAGCAGCAGCTTGAAGAGCAGAAGAGACAGAAAACAGCAGCTCACAATGTGCCGGTGAGGGGAAATTATGTGACATTCACTTAAGTGTTGATGTTAATGGTTTCAGCTTCTGGTCACAGTGGGAGAACAATTTTTGCCAAATACAGAGTAAACATGCCGTGTCTTAGGTGAATCAAATCAGATCAGATCAATCAGAACAACAAGATGGGTGATAGGGTAACACTGTCAACAGCTAACATCCATAAAAAAAAAACTTTTCTCCTCAGCTGGATGGACAGCCGCTGAACCCCTACATCGACTCTCAGATGAGCTCCCGTTCTCTCCCCAACTCTTCGTCAGAGATGTGTCTGAGGAGTCAGGAGGAGCACATGGAGACCAGGAGCAACATGAGGAAACACAGCTCCATGACCAGGCTGAGCAGGGATAGCTTGGACGGCGATGCCGTGGTGTTTTACGGCTCCCCCCGAAGGATCGTGGACAGCTGTGTGCAGACAGACGATGAAGATGGGGAAGAGAGGTAGAGATGTGTGTGTTTGTGTTGGTGGGTGGAATGAGTGGATAGATACATAGATGTGTGTGTTTATTGGGTGGAGTTGTTGATGTAGATGACAGTTCTGTGTGTGTTTATTAGGCAAGGATTACCTTGACAGTGTTCCTATTTATCGCACATATTTCTGTAATTAATAAACGAGACACAAGCTGAGATGTAGACGCTGATTTTATGAATAATTTATAAACTATTTCGCAGAGAATGAAGATACCACATTTCTGAGAGTGAAAGCATTGTGTTACACACAAAGGTGACACAATATCTAATATTGGAAGATTAATGTACGTTGATGTGTAAATGGGGTAATACCATGATTTACCATAAGGTTTACTCTTTATAACATTATACCCTGTCTAACCGCACTACTTATTGTGTTAATGAGTAACAATAATACTGTACCTCACACCCAATGTGTTACTCAATAACATAAGAAGAGAGTCACAATTGCAAGTTTAAATTATTGTTCTTTTAATTGACACACTGTAATACTGTAATACTGTGTAAAGCATCAATGACTATGTTAACATACATATAATAATCCCATTTTTGACTTTATTCTAAAACAAAACAATATTTAAACCAAGCTGTTTACGTGGCTAATGAAAATAGATATTCCACTAATATTCCTGCTGTAAAAACCCTAAATGAGACACATTTTCTGAATGCATTGTATGCATTTTCATCGAATGCTCTAAAAAACCTGAATACTATTGGCATGTTCCTCATGACATCATGGGATTAAGGCCTAATTCGGAATATGAAAACGAAACATGCTGTTTACATGACCTGTATCAAATGCAGTATATTCTGGATATCATAGTCTGAATACTAGTGGAAAATGTGTGTGTAAATGAAATCAGCTGCCTCCCTTACTGTTTTATTCTTCTCCTTCTTCCATCACCAGGTACATGATGCGTCATCGCACCAGAAGGCGTGGTCGCAGTGTTGACTGCTCTGTCCAGACAGATGATGAGGACAAGGCTGAGACAGAGCAGCCGGTCCGCCGAAGACGTTCACGTTTTTCCAGGCACTCCGAGTCGAATGCCACTGGCAGCAGCACTGCTGCCACGACAACCTCAGCTACTGACTCCAAAAGCGACACCTCGAAAATGGTATCCTCCAGTATCGCCATCCAGACCATCAGGGAAATGTCTTGCCAGACAGAAGTGGAGCACCTAGGAAGAGTTTCCCCAGCAATCCACGTGACAGTACCAGACCCAAATAAAGTAGAGATTGTGCACTACATCTCCGGACCTGAGCGAACCCAAAAAGGACAGTCGCTAGCATGTCAGACTGACCCAGAAGCCCAGTCACAGGGTGTTGTAGCTCCCCAGCTCAGTGTACCAACCACGGTCAGTCCATATTCTTCCTCTACCAGTACCGGAACACAACAATCTGGCTCCATCGACCTTCTAAACCAACAGCGACAGCAGCAGCATATTGCAGCAAATGCAGCCAAGTTTGAGCGACGCCGCCCCGACCCACTTGACATCAACTACCAGCCTCACAACCACCTGCACAACGAGTCTATCTCCAGCATCATCCGTCAGCAGCAGACAGCCCCCAAATCCCCACAAGTCCTCTACTCACCTGTCTCGCCAGTGTCCCCTCACCGCCTGCTGGAGACATCTCTGTCCAATGAAAGGCTAAACAAGGCCCACGTCACACCTCAGCAGAAGTCCTACACAGCTGAGTCCCCTCAGCGACACCCCTCTGTGCCCCGCCCCATCAAGAGCACCCAAAGGTCCATGTCAGATCCCAAGCCCCTCAGCCCCACCACAGATGAGCACACCAAGGCCAGACTGTCCCTCTATCAACAACAAGCACTCCAGAGCCAGGTAAAGTCACTCACACCATGCTGACACAAGCATTCGCACACATTGGAAGATAAATGTGGAATTGTAGAGAATGAAGCAATTAAAATTGATTCAGGACACAGTCTAGATAAGATCAGTGAGGATACAGGATAAGGTTTTTTTCAAAATAAAAGAGAGAATATTTTAAAGGCAGCATGATGCGTGTTATCTGGAAACTAACTAACTCCCGGACTAACTAACTTAACTGGAAGGAGAAAAAGTCTATCTATGTTTTACTTGCTATTTGTTTCTTTTAAACACAGATATGTAGATTGTATATCAGATATATATATCAGACCCTGGTACAAATACATTTTTTATGGTGCAAAGACATTTTCTGGACTACAAATTACAAAAATGTTTCCACCTTGGCAGGTTTTTAAGCTGTTAGGCCTTGATGCTTAGCTGTGAATACTGCTGATCTCTGATTCATTGTGATATAACTAGCTGTACCCTTGCATATGATTTAAACCATCACCATTATGAACTGAAATTATGTCAAAAAGAAAGTGTTCAGGTCGTTAAAAAAAGATATCAAAACTGTCGTCATCATCACAACTATATACAACCACCTGTGATATTTAACACATATATGCATCTCTAAACTACTGTGAGACTGGATGTTTTGCTTTCTTTCCATATGTTCATGTGAAATACTAACGGTGGCTAATACTACAGTCCTAGAGAGGTAATTTATGCCTTCCTGGAGTAACCCAAATAACAAAATCAACATTAACAATCTACATTTGATAAATCGATATAAAAGTTAATCAACAGAATAAAAAAACATTATTATATAATGTTTTAAAACCTGGGAAAGGGCCCTAGCAGACATTCTCATAGTCATTATGTTGCTCTTGTCAATAGCTCATTTTATGTTGTGCAGTGGCATCAAAATCTGCCAAGGGCATTAATAATGAATGGCCTCCATGTAATTTTGATTGAAACCATTCCTTTCATTCCGCTTTGCCCCTGTTTCTATTTTGTGAGTGCTATGAATATTTTATGTGAAAACTATGATGACTAATTCCCTTTGTTGTTGATGTTTCTGATGTTACTATTGTCTTGTTTTGTGCGTCCTTTAGGGCGTACGGACTCTACTAGGTCTGCCCCATCCCTAGTTTAAAACAAGTGACTGTTATGGCCATGAAAGTAAAATACTGAAAGTGTTGAGCTTTCATGAGTTATTGCAGGCCTTTATTATAGAAGGGATAACTCAATTTGATTACTAACCTAGGTAGCTATTAAATGTTTCTTTTGGCATCTTTAAAATTCTTACCTTGGCTTGAGGCACCAGGAATAAAACCATCATAATTCTGTATGTTAATAACTAGTTGATTGTCATCATACTTGCAAACCAGGAGTAATAAATCTTTAAAATGAAAACTGGCCGGTGTGCCCTTCTCACAGGGTACATGGCAGGTGGCAAGCTGCTGTCGCACTGAACAATGAACTTGTGAAACGCTTTATTTCTTAAGACCAATTATTAAGAATCATATTAATAGCTAAATCAAAGCATAATAATAGTGATACTGATTTTAGTTGATTTACGTTAAAATCCAAAGTGACAAGGTGCCTCGCACAAGGCACCAGATCATGATCAGTAAATTATAAAATAAAATGAAAAAAGATCAAGACAGTGCTTTTATGTAGGGTCATGGTTAATTAACTGGACCAGATTGAAAAATCACCTCCATAGTAAATTAACAAACAATTTACAAACAATTCAAGTTACATCTCTTTTTTTAAATTCAGATAAAAGCATGTGCGCTGTTAGAAATACATTTTAAAGATGATACCCAGCCAGCCAAACTTCCTTAGGCAGGTCAATCCAGAGTCTTGGGGCCATGACTGCAACATATTTTAGAGCTATGAAAGAGACTTTCAGTAATGAAACAGATTTTTCAAATAAAACTTGTGCACTAGAGAAGGTGAATGCTATTTCTGCATTGTAGTGTAGTAGTTTGTGTTTTGTTAAGTGCTGATGTAAAATGTGTTTCAAATCATTGGCTGTTGCATCGTCACTGCCATCAACAATGTGTACATCTGCAGCATAAGGCAAGATAAAAAACTAACAACATTAATTTTATTAAGAATGGTCTGTCTTCCCTCATCAATATTGAGTTATAGTAGTTACTATATGAATGATGTGATGAACGGCCCCATTGTTATGTAGCGACTTTTCAAACTGTGCAGTATTTTCTCTCCTAATCTTTTGAGTTTGTTTTCACTGCCCATGTGATAGGTTTATATTATGAATAAGTCCCAACAGGGATCTTTGTTATGTTGTTGCCCCCACACATATTGACATGGCAAAGAAAACATGACACACACTGTGATCTATTTAAAAAATCTAAATGCAGTGAACATTTTTGGTAAGAGAAGGGAAGATACAGTTTTAACACATTAAAAAAACAAAGATAAACCACTTCACTCTGATGTTCCTATCATTCATGATATTGATTAGCCACAGGAAAACAGTGACCCATCTTAACAAGATACAATTGCTTAGCTGTTTCTGACAAGAAAATCAGCAGCCCACACATTTTTTGTATTTTATTAGTTCCATATTGTGCAGTTAAGATACACAGCTAAAATGCTAATCAGTTTCAATAGAGTTCTTGTCTTTTGTTTTTTGTTTTTCTTGTTGCTTGCAGTGGAACACATGGTAGAGTAGGTTTGGTCTGAAGATTTGATGTTTAAAAGCTCACAATAACCCTTCACAAAACAAACATGAGGCTATCAGAAACAACATTCAAAGATATTACAAACATATGGAAAATTTACAAAACATCTGTGGCTACTTTATTGTGTATAATGGTAGAACACCAGTTTGTGCTCTACGGGGTGTTGGTGACATCGCTCATGGGTTTACATCTATTTATTATAGTCTCATAATCATTAACTGAAGTGAGATTTATTCATTGACAGTTGCTAGGCATTACCACAACCTTTTGTTGTTTTTAAATACATTTTTACAAGTAACTGCACCATGGTTCAGTTTAAACCCTTAAGATGTTTTAAGACCATCAGAGTGATGGTTTGACCATTGGATCATTCCCTTGAATCCTTCTCTTTCTGAAACAATATTTTACGACAATTTAAAGCGATTTAGCAATTTATCAACATACTTCACCACTATTATCACTAATTTGAATGTTTTTGTATGTCCTCTAACACAAGCTCCACTCTTGTTTCCTGTTGTCCTTGTCTCTGTGTCTATATGTGTCTCCTTTGTCTCCCTTGTATATCCCTGTCTTTGTCTCTTCCCTTGTTTCTTCTGTTCCTTGACCTTTTTCTCTTTTTGAGTTTTTCTCTCTCCTCTCCCTTCTGTTCCATTCATCTGTTGTCATCATGTGATCCCTTTCCATGAATCGCCCTCTACCACCTCTATTTGTCTTCTGCCCCTTTACGTTTCACCTTTTCTCCTTTGATTTTCTCTTTCAACACATCTGTTCCCTAAATCCCTCCTTACGCCTCCCAACTCTTCTCTACTCTACCTTCCCTCTCTGTCTTCCCCATTTTTCTTCTCTCTTCATCCTTCAATCTCTTTAATCCTGTCTCCTTCCTTATTCTTGTCTGTTGTCTCTTACTCCCCCATGTCCCATGTCTGTCTCACATTGGCATTTGTTTTTCACTAATGTCCCATCTCCCATCCCTCTACATTTAACTCGCTCATCCTCTTCTCCCATTGATCGTTCCCTACACTCCCCTGTTCTTCTGTTCTTTATCGCTTCGATCCCTTGCTTTCCATGTGTCTTTGTTTCCCCATATTCTCCTGCTCTCCAATCCCTCCTTCCCTCTCTCTCTCTCTCTCTCCAGCTGGCAGCCCTACAGCAGAGCTCGCTGCTCCGTAAAGTCAAGCGAACCCTGCCCAGCCCTCCTCCAGACGAGACTACAACAGCAGCTCACCTGCCCATGATGACACCCACCCTCCAACAGGTCTACCTGCCCTCCGTGCCCAGCCTCAAGCCCAGCTCTAGGTCTGGCCTGGCTGCCAAAGCCAGCCTCCTCAAAGATCTCACCCACGAGCTGAAGGCCGTGGAGCAAGAGTCGACCAAACTGAGAAAGCAGCAAGCTGAACTGGAGGAGGAGGAGAAAGAGATTGATGCTAAACTGAGATATTTAGAACTGGGGATCCATCAGAGGAAAGAGACACTGGTCAAGGAGAGGGAGAGGAGGGATATTGCCTACCTGAGGTGTATGGGGGACACTAGGGACTATATGTCGGATAGTGAGTTGAATAACTTACGTTTAGCAGCTGCAGCTGCATCACATGAGACAAATGGGCTACTGTCAACGAGGCCAAGCACCGCCCCTCTCAGCCAGTTCACCAGCGATCTCAATACAGCAGCTCAGTACCCACCAACCTCATCTTTCCTCTCTTGTCAGTACCCCCAGAGCCAACCCACAGTACCATCTCAGCAATCAAGTCTGCCATACCAGTCTTCGACATTCAACCAGCCTCCCTATCCAACAGTGTCTCAGTCCCAGGCATTGCCACAGCCCACGCCCCTCCAGAGCCATGTCCCTCCTCCTGGACCTTCATACCAGTCTCAACCCTCCTACCCCTCCCATACCTACCCCCAAACCCAGCCCCCATACCCCCAGACAGACATGGGGATACCAGCTGCACCTCAGCCACAGCCGGGGCATACAGGTTTTGGGCCTGCACCACCAGGTCAGCCCCCATACCCCACCCACAGCTCACCCTATCCCAGCGCTGTGTCTTCCTACCCCAGCCAAACCACCCCATACCCTGGGCAGCCACAAGCTGATATCCTGACAGTCCACCCAGGAAGACCAAGGCAGACTTCACTTGCCGATCTGGAGCACAAGATGCCCACCAACTACGAGACGATCAGCAACCCCACAGTTGTGGTCACCACCACAGCCCAGGATGCTACCTATTCCAGTGCAGCCCCCTCTTATGGTCAGTACACTGGATCGACAACAATGGCCAGCTCCTATGGACCCTATGGCTCAGTGCCAGTGTCCAGCAGTTACGGTGGGTACTCAACCATGCCACCTAGTACTTATGGCCAGTATACTTCATCCTCAGCTAGTTCATATGGCCAGTATACAACAACCACTGCTAATACTTATGGCTACACCACCACCACGGCCAGCTCTTATGGACAGTACACTTCTACAGTTTCCAATGCCTATGGGCACTCTGTAGACAGTCCCTCCACCTACAGCAATGCAGATGGGATGTATGGGGCTCCTGGCTTAGAGCAAAACATCCCAAGGAACTACATGATGATTGACGATGTCAGTGAGCTGACGGCAAAAGATGGGCTGGGCACGACGACAGGGGACATGATGCATCATGGCGGCAGTGGGCGTTACCCAGGCGACATCCACGGCCACAGCACCATTGGCAGCACGACGCGTGGGGGAACTGGCAGCTCCTCCTACGGCAGGGCACCTGAAGAGGAAGCAGCGATGCAGGAAGAGCTGTACGACCACCATGGCAGGGGTAAGAGCAGCTACAGGCACGGACCACTAGGGGGCAGCAGCAGCAGCGTGAGCGCTAGCATGGGTGGGGGATCCTCCTATTACTATGACTACGACTACAAACATGGCAACATCCGCACCGGGGTACAGAAACCTTCACCTTCCGCCAGAAGCCTTCTGGCTCCTGCTGTCATGTCCACCAAGCGCAGCAAGCACAGGAAACTGGGAAGTATGGAGCAAAAAATCTCCAAGTTTTCCCCCATTGAGGAGGCTCGGGATGTGGAGGCAGACCTGGCCTCCTATTCCTCAGCAACAGGTGGGGCTTACCCCTCCGCTCACATTCGAGGGCGCCAGCTGATCGAGGATTATGGCTTTAAGACGAATGCTTACGACAGCAGCAGTGGCACTACCACTCACGGTAGTCGATACTATGGTTCAGGGATGGAGGAGGACGATCGGATTTACTACACCTCCACCGGCCGCTCCCGTTCCACTGGCTACGGCATGGACAAGATCTCATCCAGGGACTACCCTGGATATCGCAGCCGATCCTATGAGAGGGACGACCGCTCCTACAGATCTGGCTACAGCCGGGGGCGCCATCCAACCCGGCAGTACTCTGAAGAGGAGAGTCCGCTCAGTCCCCTTGGACGGTTCATGGGTTCTGGCCGATCATCCAGCTTAGGTCCTGACCCGTACGACAGTCGCAGCAGTAGATATCATTACTATTATGGCCAGTATGGTTCCAGCCACTCGCTGCCAGATGTACAAGACCACATACGGGACCTTCCCCGGACTCATGTCTACAAATCGGATGATACATACATTATAGACGATTATCATTGTGCTGTGTCAGACAGCGAAGGTAATTGTGGGAGTTGAATGCCCACACAGTCTCACTACCTACTACTGCCCCCACCGTATATCTAAACGTCCCCCACCCACCCAAAGGCTAGGCTTAGCAAGGAAAAAGAGAAAGAAAAGAGAGACAGAGATAGCCGTTGCATGCTGATGTTTACTTCTTCCTGAGAGCCACTTGGAGCTCTCATACCAGTGGACTGCTGTCTGTCTGTCTGCCTGCCTGTCCGTCCTTCCGCCTGTTCGTCCAGTCGTCTGTCTGTCCAATACTCGCATGGTTCTTCGACGTGGTCGTTTTCTTCTTGCTACACTCTGATTCACTGAAAGGTCTTCTTTGCACGACACAGATGCATTGTTTGTTTTCTTTACAGGGTCTTATCTTTAATTATGTCATTAGCATTGATGTTTTGTCTACTGTGTTTTGATTTATTAATTCTTTGTCTACACTGCAAAACAGTCGCGCACATTAATTTCTATAATGAAACCCTTTTCTTTAAACAAATGGCCAGTAATGTTGTCTTTTTTTGAAAATATAAAACAAAGAACATGTGAATGTTTTTGCAGGGCAGCTGTTTAAACAACAATGTTTTTTTTCCAGCATAAATTTTGTTCCTGTAGTTTGCTTTAATTTGAAGCAGAAACATCTGAGCAAATAAACAGTTGCCAAAGCGGACAGTTTTGCAGTGTTTGGTTTATCTTATTTATATCGTCTTGTAATGTGTGAAGGCGACGTGAAGTGTATTCTGCATGGATGTAAAACTTTTATTTTTATTTCTGCCTTTCTTTCTGTGTCTCCTCCCTTCTATTCTTTTCTTTTGCATGCTGTTTGTCTTCTTCTTCCTGCCTCCTTCCTTCTCTCAGCCTGCATGCCGCTGTCTCCAAACGACATGGAGATTGACTGTGATCTGCTCTCGGTTTCCAAAGCCTACCATCTGGGCCAAGAAGAAACTGACTGGTTTGAGAAGCCACGCTCCAGCTCTCGACACTACAGCAGTCACTCGACTGGGAGGAGCCGGCACGGTGTCAAGCACACCTACCATGATTATGATGAGCCTCCTGAGGAGGACCTGTGGCCCCAGGATGAGTATGGCCATGGAGGGCGACACTCTTCATCCCGTGACCACCGGCACCATGGCAGCTCTAGCCGACATTCATCCTCATCACGCCATTCAGATGAGCCAAGGTCCTCGAGGTCATCTAAGGCGCACCCCAAAGACCCATCAATGCGCCATGACCCTTCAGGACGATCCTCATCTGCAGGAAGGCGTGGCGACTCAAGGTCTGGCAGTTACCACTCTTCTGACTACTCCCGAGATCCATCTGGGCATCACCACGGGCAGCGCTCTTCCAGACAGGGAGACCCACACCGCTCCTCACGCAGCAAGTCCCAGCCAGGGGACATGCAGAGCCAACCACCAGGTACTTACAGGGCGCGTCTGCTTGTACTGTAATATCAATACATTTGCACTGAGTTGACCTATGGTTATTTCCTTTCATTTCAGTTATACCTCAAAACACTCTACAAAATAGATCCAAAGTCATTTTTTAACCTACAGTACTTGGCATCTATTTAACCCGGAGCTTATAAATAATGGTATAATATTATATATTGTAAGGTCATTTGGGTATTTGGAATATGCTGAAGAAGTAGTAAAAGATAGATCCCCAAAAGGTCATTTACTCCTTCAATTTTATGACTACAACAATATCAAGCCTCATTCAGATTCTGCCCATGTCTAAGAAGGCTGGAGTCAATACAGCATGAAGAGAGTTGCCAAACTGTCTTAATTTAAAAAACATTTGTCTGTGACTTGATCATTTGCAGTTGTAGCGGTGAAAAAAGTATTACGATATTTTACTAAAGGTAAAAGTTGATCAGATAAAAGTGAAAAATTAGGTAGGTACAAATCTTGTAAGCCATTATGTAAGCTTCTTGATATATCGTTTCAAATCATTTTGATGGTACACACTCTGCCCTCCATCACTTGTTTCTACAAGTACACCAGGTAACTTGAGGGGGTAGGATCACAGCGCTAGATACATGTTTTCTTCATGATAAAAATTTTCAACACATAACATTGTTATGATGTAATGAGCTTTGTTTTTAGTAAGCACCTACATTACATTTGACACATTGTTACAGACCTGGCATTTATATTTACGACAGTGGTGTTGCACTCCGAAACTGTCGAAAATAATGCATTATTTTGTTTACGGTTCCCTCTGCTTCACTCTCTCCACTCAGACTTTTGCGCTGACTCTCAGCTTTGCGGTCTCTCTGCAGCTCTGTCTCGTTTGTGCTCCCTGACTTTTTGTTTGCAGTTTTGGCACAAACCTCTCGGGTGGGTGGGCTTTTTCAGCAGAGTGTCCCCATTGGCTAATTAGTTTTTGACTGACACAGCTCAGTACCTATGTGTAGATAGCTAGCGCACTAAACGACGCTGGTTGTAAAACAGAGAAAAGAAGAAGAAGATGACGATGACAATAAAGAACAATATATGTATATAATAACTACTTACATTTCATTAGTTTTTCTTGCTGTGGATTGTTACTGTTGTTCTTCATTGTCACTGTTGTCATCTTCCTCTTTCACTCCGTTTTAAAGCCAGGGTCGTTTACCGCCAGCTACCTACACATAGGTACTGAGCTGTGTCAGTCAAAAAACAATTAGCCAATGGGGACGCTCTGCTGAAAAGGGCCGCCCACCCGAGAGGTTTGTGCCAAAATTGCAAACAAAAAGTCAAGGAGCGCAAACGAGACAGAGCTGCAGAGAGACAGGCAGAGGGAACCGTAAACAAAATAATGCATTATTAGAAGAGTAAAAGACTAATACTTTACACTATTTGACAAATCATTTGATTGCAAGTTCTAGGTTTTATTTTTGAAATTAGCTTTATGTTCTCTCAAATTCCTATTTTTGTTTGACATTTAAGAAGTTTTGTTTGTTTCTTTTGGCACAAATCTAATTCGATAAAAAGACAGATAAGAGGGACAGCTTGGATGCTCATATGCTTGTGGGACAATGAACAAACAGAGGGTTAGAGAGATGCATTGCTTTTCAGAAAGTTTACAGTATTTTCCCCAGCTGGACTTTAACTACTACACTCAATAGATTAATTAAGACCGCGACTGACATGTTGGAAGGAAAATGGGACTAGGTAGAAGGCCTAAAGTAGTCAAGAGAACAGGCCACTGATAGTTAAGGCCAGAGTACAAGTTTTAACTTTAGAGTTAAAGGCCTCAACAGTCAGACCATCTGATGTAAAAAGGAACATTAATCCAGAGGAAGGGGGCACAAGAGTAGAAGGCCCTGTAGCCCACTGGCTTCTTCATACCTCTGTAGACAGGACAGACAGGAGCTCTGTATTCTGAGAGCGGACAACACAGAAGGGAAGATCAGAAAGGGTATAAAGGGGCGAGTACATACAGTTTTGTAAGTCTTCAGAGCACCTCAGAGTCCTTGATCTGACATGGACAGGGAGCCAGTGATGGGAAGCTAAAATTGGTGAGATGTGGACACATTTCTTAAGTTGTAGGTGAAGATTCTAGCTGCATACATTTGAAGACTTACAGTACATTTGAAGACTTCCGGTACATCAGAAAATGCCATTGTGTTACATTATAAGAAACACACTGTAGAGTGTCTTTTCCGATAATTAAGACAACGTTATTCTGAGACTTTTAATTAAAGGTGCAATATGTAAGAATTCAAGTTGAAATGTTCAAAAATTATCAACATAATGTGAAGGAATCTGTGTATCGTGTCGCAAAGATATCTAATGAAGTTAGCCTGCTAACCAGCTAGCCTCTGCCCAGTCCAAAGCATCTGTGCTAGTGGTGTAAACACCAACACTCCCTCAGAGGTCCCAGTCTGGACTGCTAGCTACATGGCTAACTGAGCTCACTAGCTAGCAGCAGCTACAGTTGGCAGGAGTTAGCAGTTACTCTAGTGATATATTTTCTTCATATATGATCTGTCGTCCTCGTTAGTGAGCTAAAAACTACTTTGCTGCACATATTGTTGAGTTGCAATTGACAAATAAGACTATAAACCTGAATGAAGTGTCACACAGACATTTCCTACACGTGTTACTGGACAAATAATAAGCTTTGGACCTTGGATAAGATCTCTGTGAATTTCTTATTTGCGTCTGAGGCACAAATATTTAATATCTCCTGTTGTTCAGACTGAGTTTGATGCTCTTTTACTATCAACCGTCCCCTCAGGGATCAACAATTTTTAATTAACTATATCAAGCGTAACTTTGAGGGAAATGTTTCTCCCAGGGCAGCGCTGTGGCTCTGTTCTTAGCAGTGAACTCATTAAATCGCTGGTTTGATCTTTGCTCACAACATTTGTTGCACGTTGTCCTCTCTCTCATTCTGGCTTCACCTGTCAAATTTCTATTGTATAAACTGTAATGAACACTGAAAGGCTATGATTAGAAGAAAACCATGCTGTAAAATAAATACTGCAGTTCCTTAATCAGCAGATTAGAGTTTTGTTGTACAAATACAGAACTTTATCAGATGCAGACTCCTGAACTAATCTGATTGGATAAGTTATACTGCACATAGTGTAGCTTATAAATTGAGGCTTTCTTCATAGGAACAGTTCACAAAAGGCAGGGAACAGATAATGCGAAGATCACAGATGTCTCAACTGAATTCTTTTGGCACACATGATAACTGTGGCTGTCACTCATTCTCTGCATTTCAACACTGTGTAAAGGGCTGCAGGGCTCAGAGTACTGCTGATATTCTGTCTTGTTTTATATTATCTACTGTGAGAGGTAACAACTGATTTTTTTAACAATTAGTGCAAAACTGTTCCCCCCCAAAAAAAAGAAATCCACCCTATGTTCCTCCATCCAGGCTCCTCCAGGTCTGGCAGCTCTGCCCGTGGTCAGGGCCCCACTGGTGGCCCTACAGGATCAGGGCGACAGAGTGGTACAGGTCCCCAGACGGACGGGGCTCCAGGACAAAGGACGCAGCTCCAACAACAAGCCCAGACATCAGCTGCCAGACCAGGGCAGCCCGGTTCCGTTGCAACCACCGGCCCTCAACAGCAGCCTCCAGCCCAGGGACAAGGCATGGGTATGGGCATGGGTATGGGGCAAGGCCAGGCCAAGCCAGGGCAGATGGGACCGGCAGGTGGACCCATGGGGCAAACCAGGCAGACAGGACCAACAGGAACCACACCACCCGCCATGGTGAGTGCAGAGAGGGATGGAAAATGAGAACCAAATTTTAAGTGGTTGTTTTGTAGTTGATTTGTTGAAGATATCGCATGAAAATAACAGAAACGATGTGGTTATTCTTTCTGTTTGAACAAAAATAAAAATTCAGTTCAGCAGCTTATCAGCATTCAGATCAGATTTACAGTAATTCCTTTTTTTTTCCATCACTACGTGGTGTTTGATTGATGTGACATTTTGAAACAAGGGAATCATGGTTTATGCCTCCTCTGTCAGTGACGTTGTGTTGCAGAACTAATGCACCACAGATGGTAGTTAAATTTCTCTCTCAAAGAAACATTTGTCATTAACATTTCATATTTTGAAATGATGAGGAGGTGGTTTACTCTCTCTGCCTATCTGTCCTGATCTTAATAATTTAACATTCTAAACACTTTACCTGCTAGTTCAACCTCCTGCATCTTTCAGTCCTTAACTCTCTGTCCTCTTCTTCCTCCTAGTCATTAAAAGGTCCCATATTATGCTTATTTTTAGGTTCATAAATGTAATTTAGGTACGTACTAGAATAGGTTTACATGCTGTAGTGCTCAAAAACACATTGGTTTTCTCATACTGTCCAATGCTGCAGCACTGTATTCCTCGTCTGTCTGAAATACTCAATTTTAGCTCCTGTCTCTTTAAGGCCCCCCTCCGTAATACCCAGTCTGCTCTGATTGGTCAGCACACTAGCAGCAACTGAGCAGCTTTGCTAAATCAATTCTTACTTAACAAACAAGCTGCTATGTGTAAATCTTGCAAATGTGTGACTTTCTGATGTAGTGCCATGTCACAAAGTAACAGAATTAAAGGCAGGACTACTGACGAGGCGTTTCAGGAGCAGTGTTTTCTGTGGGAGAGAGGAGTTCTGTTGGTGCTGACTTTGGGCTTTCTAACTTTCAAAATCTTTTACGTGGTGCACAAGAACATATGTAAAACATTGAAGGAAAGGAAAACAACCCAAAAACATTATAGGTTTCCTTTAATCTTTTGCACCAGCGCTACCGTTCCTCTTTCCTCCCCCTTCTACCATTCCCTAGTTTTCAGCCAGTCTTCACTCTCAGCCCTTCCTTTCCCTTCATCCTCCCGTCTCCCTCCATGCTCCCAGAGATAAGAGCCGGTCCATCTCCTCCTGGTTCAGATGGTTTATTTATATTCTGCCGTGCCTCTGTTGGCAGGCCTTATCTAACACTGTGATTAACACAGAGGCAGCTGATATCTGAATGTAGCTGATTCACCGTCTGCGAGACACTCAAGAAATTGGCACTAAAAATGTCTCCCTACAAAATCTATTCCACCCAGCATTTATTCCATAATCATAAATCCATGTAAATCTATTTGCTATTGGAGTCTAAAAATCTGATTATGATGTTTAACAAGGAAATTCAGGTAGTTTAATGGATCTCTTCCTGAATTGAATCCATCTCTAGTAAATATAAGAATGTACTGACAGTGAAGTTCACAAAGCCTCTGTCATCATGTCCATTATGAATATCCCCTAAATTATTCATGATGTGCTTTTCACTCCTGGAAGGCGTTGGTGCATATCGCTGCATTGTTGTACTATCAGTGAGAAAGCAAAGTGAATTAATTCATATGGTCTGATATGAAATTATGCAGGAATTTGTCTTGGAAATTATTCTAAAAGCTCTGCCGCGGAAAATCTCTAACAGCAGGCCATAAACAGTCAAAAGAATTTGTTATATGATTATTATTCAGTCTGCAAACTCATTCAGCTTCACTCTTGTGTTAGGTCCATTGTGTAATTAAAAGCATTGATTTAGCGGCTGTAAATGATGAAATGCCGTGTGCCGCACGGTGCACCGTAATGGATTACCCTCTGCTTTGCTGCAGCTAAACTGGAGTCAAACTGGGGAAACAAATAAAGAATATTACGTGATTATTTGGCATCAGTCCTGTGTCTGTCAAATGTCTGTTTATTTATGGAGTCCTTTTTAAATATAAGTGACACAAAGAGCTTTACAGGAAACAGAGCGCACAAAGTAAGAACACAGAGAGATCACATCAGCGCAAAGGCTTGTCGTATTTCCTGTGCTCAGATAGAACCAGGGCTGGATATCAGCAAAGGTCTGGTCTGCATCTTTCCTGAAGCTAGTCTCTGTTAGTGCAGCAGCAGCTGCTGTAGTTTAGTCTTTAAATGTTGAGGTCAGAGCTGGAAAGAAACACAAACACTTTCATACTGCTCAGTGACTCAGCAGATACCAACATTTCCAACCAAACTCAGATCACTAAGACAGAGTGGAAGCTAAAGGATAAGTTCATCCAAAAATGAGAATTTGGTCATTACGTATTCACCTTCATGTCGTTGGAAAGTCAGGGGAAATTTCCTTGTTCACACAACGTTTCTGGTGCTTCCCAGCAAAACAGTGTTGCAGCAAAACAACTGAAGTAGATGGGGACTTGTTTTAACATGTTTTTGTACATTTTAAAATAAGTCTCCATCTACTTCTACTGTTTAGGAGAATGCTGCAACAACTACAAAACATCACTAGACTTTGCATCAACATCAGGGTCAGTAGATAACAACAGCTTGTCCTTTAAGGCAAAATGCCAATCAATAACTCTTTACCCATACACCACAATTCATTCAGGTTAGTGTAATTTAAATTGCTTTAATGCTAACTGGGACTGACAACAACAACAGAACTCAATATGTGATGAATACTATAAGCGTTTGTGCATGAATATTCACTCTGAACCTTTTAAATGGTAGTTAAAATATTCCACCTACTAACTTTTTACCAGAGCTTTTAACTGAATGTCCTGGTCTTCATCTGAGAATAGTGTTTCCTCAGTTACCATGGAGATGTAGCATTGCAACCATAGAGGAAAATGCAAACTTTAACTCAAAGAAATAATAAATGATACATTGAAATTCACCCGTATGAAGATAAAGGAGACGTAAGTTACAGACAGTAATACAATTCATCAAAATTAAGCCAGAATAATTAATAACAATAGAAAACCTATTAGCAAATCAAATGCCAAAATGAAAGGTTGGCTGTTCAGCTTGTCTCAGGTCTTCTTTGATTCATGTGTACATAAATCATGGTATTTATTTGCCAAATCAATTAACTGGGAATGTGTCACTGGAGGGTAACTGTCAAATGTGTCTGTGTGATTAGTGATTGTTTTCACTTCGAGTCGAGCAATCGTCTAATGGCCGATTTGAACTAACTGTCTGAGAGACGTCAAGACATTATAAATGCACTGATGAAATATTTGGCCCTGGAAAAGAGATTTTTCCCCTAAAGCTATCAAATGTTTCATTATAAAATATGATTTGCCCGATCAAAGCAAACATGATTTTTCCTGAGTCATAAATTCTGAATGGACCTCCAGGAAGATGTAGATAACTGATCTTTTTTCAACAGGGACTGACAGCTGACTGTGTCGACAGCGTTGAAACTCATCATTCAGTCTGTCATCATTCATGTCATTTAGCGAGCTGTCAAAATACAACACAATAGAGGAGCCGCTTTCTCTTTTCTCGGCCTCTGTCGATTGCTCCATCTCCCCTCTTTTCTCTCTCTTTCCTTTCTGTCTCTCCTGATCTGTCTCCCTCTCGCTCCCTCATTTCAATTTTTATTGTTTTGAGTAAATAGAGAAAAATCCCATATTCATCTCATTCACAAGCCTTCACAGTTTTATTGTGAAAATATATTTATGTTACTAAATGATGATTTGTGTGCCGCTCCTCCACACTCACTTAAGCTGTTTTATTGTCTCTCTCTCTCCCTCTTTCAGCAGGCCAAGATCGACACACCTCCGGTAACAGCCATTGGCGCAAAGGCAGCACCCGTCATGGCCACAAAGGCCGGACAGCCCCCGCTCACAGGCATAGGTACAGTATAATCATCACACACACACACACACACACACACACACACACACACACACACACACACACACACACACACACACACTCCTACTACGCCCACATATGGCCAGCTGCTGCCCACTGTGCCTGTATTATGTAAACTGGTGTGTGCTGTCTCATCTAGTCCGAGATTAATCTGCAGATAATCCCACAGTGGGAGGGGTTTCCCTTCAAGGCAGCTGATCAGCCTGAGTGTGCCAAGTCACTACATAGTGAGTTAGTTAATTTGGTATCCGGTAATTCAGTCTGTACAAAAGCCCAGAAAAAGGTAGGACAAATTTAACAGTGGCTACAAGTCAATTTGAAGGTTGACACGTTGTTTTCTACTGCCCACGCTGTTTGATTTACAAGTAATCTCTGGGTTGTGCAATGAAAAAGACACAGCAACAACACTTGACACCAAAGATGTCATCATAAAGAAAAAATATGTGCTCTCTTCTAAACCTTCTGTCTTTTTCTTCCATCTCTTTTTTTGCTCTCCCCTCTCCTGTCATCCTTTCTTCTTCTCTGTTTTTCTGTCCAGGCTCCAAGGCAGCGCCCAGGCCGGGGGGTATTGGCAGTGCAGCAGCAGGGCAGCCTGGCATGGATGGAGAAGGCATGCTGTCCAAGATCCTGCCTGGAGGAGCCGCTGAGCAGGCCGGCAAACTGGGAGAAGGTACAACAAACAAATCGTGTCATACAGCACACTTTAAACAGGTCTTTTTAAATGACGTCAGACATATTGAGAAGGTGTTGCAGGTACTGCCAAGTAAAAGATAAAAATAAAAACTCATCATTATGACGCAAACAATACATTTTTATCTCAATGAGGTGTTTTGCTTCTGAGTCCCTCAGTTCTCACCCCTCATTTCACACCTGTTTAACTTCTTCTTGTTCACTCTCCTTCAGCTATCTCCGGTTTTGGCAAGAAGTTCACCTCTTTATTCTGAGGTGCCAACATTAAGGTGTGTATTTTTCTTTCCTGACTTTCTCCTATGTATCCGAATGAGTAATATGCCAAGAGCTGCAGTTCATTCATAAAAGAAGCACTGGAAACAGAACAGGCTGTGATTTATTTTCTACCAGGGCTTTATTTTCTTGGAAAGGATGTCGCTGAATTTTTTTACATTCAAAACAGCCTCAAGCAGTTTTGAAAAGAGCAGTTTGCAATTCAAATCGATTGACTTTTATTGTCTCGGGTATACCTGAGCTGAAGATTATGTTTGTTTTTTATTAACTATGCAAAGATATTCGCAGAGGGAGTGTGTGTTAAACAAAAGTCATCACACACTATATAAAATGGACCCGATAGCATGACTGTACATCTGAAAAGGCTAACAAGAAAGGCTTTTTTTTCCCCTTTCGAAGAATACAAAGGAATCACTGGTAGATTTGGTCAGTGAAATCATCAGTGAACAAGTGCATCTCGACATCAGGTACAAAAACAAATCTCTGAGATGCTGCTGGTTTAAAGTCTACTGGGATGTAGACAGATAGCTACAGCGTGCCATGTGTTGACTCTTGTAGGCAGCGGAGAGTGAGCGGCTTAAAGTGGTTTACTCAGAACAGGCGGTGTGTTCCTAAAGCACTGTGTATTTTGTCTACAGTGTGTGTGTGTGTGTGTGTGTGTGTGTGTGTGTTTGTGTGTCTTTTGTTCTGCGTCTGTGTTTCTTCTTTTTTGGTTCTGAAATTTTAACGGTGACAGTGACATCTTATTCCTGCCATGACGCACTGTCGGCATCAAACAGGGTGTGTGTTTACAGAGCAGGTTACCAATGCTGAACACACAGTGCTGTGATGTAGCGGCGTTAAGTCGAGGGTGACATATACTGGACACACTACCACCATTTAGATAGGACTTTCCAAAGACATTACAGCAAAAACCAGTCTCAAGTTTAGATGTTTTTAAATCCCATAACAATGAACAACGAGTAGAGCAGCAATCAGTGGGACAGCCATACATGTGAATTATTTAATTACTGGGTCTGTAAAATGGAAGTAATTGGTCTCAGTATTGGACAGCATTTAGGGATGTGAATGATTTGCAGCTTGACTTGCATTTATGAAGGCTATTTCCCAAATGACTCGACACTCAGTTCGACTGAGGAAGTTCGTCTCACATGGAATTCAAAAGAAAACAATGTAAGCTGACTGAATGTATTGTATGTTGTTTGCAGGACTATGTAAATGTCAAATGATGAAGTCACGAGGCTTCGTACCAGAAAAACCTGCGAAGTTCCCCCTGCTTTTGTTTTACTTAAAGAGAGAGCGAGAGGAAGGAGAGAGAGGGGGAAACAGAGAGGAGAGCTAAGCATACTGGTGAGTATTTAAACTGCCATTTCACCTGCCAGAATTGTTCATTTTAATTTTATTTTGTACTTCAGGCCAGAAACAATCGATGGCCAAACAGTCATCTTTCACGAACTGTTTTCATTAACTAACTCATTATCAACCAGGACAGCTGATTATTCAGATCAGCTGCTGCAGTGGTACCACCCTCCAAAGTCATAATCTGACAATGTAACTGGCCTTCAGAACAACTATAATATTCCAAAATGAATATAAGAATAGTCAGTCTTCTCACTGATGGTCTTGTTTAAGCTCCTTTAAGTATGTTGACTATGAAAAAAAACATCAAGTCTAATACGCTGCTGATTCCTGTTGCAGCCAACAAGGACTGGAATCCTCCGGATACTTCATGTCTCAGGCCTGAGCACACACTGGCAGAGAGAACACACTGCTATCTCTGGCAGGCCAGACAGTAAGTTACCATTTAACTTGTCCTTTCTCATCCCATTGAGATCTTTTACACCTGCAGAGAGCCACACTGTGACCCTAAGGCCTTATACAATTTAAATCTAAACATCTGCTTTGTAGTTTGTGATAGTAATCAATATATTTCACATGTGGATCGCTGTATGCCATTTTTTTTTTTTTCTTGATACAACTTGGAGGTGACAAGGTCAGAAACGTTCAAATCCTTGGGTGCTTTAGAGGAAATACACTTTGCTTTTTAGTAGTTAGCTGAGCGGGGTATCCTCTCTGCTCTGCACTGATTCTGCAAACATTGTCAAACTATTCTGCTGAACAACACATGGCAGTTACACACTAAGATATGCTGCAGTATGCCAACAAAGGCAGAGAAGAAGAAGACTGCAGTGTAGTAAACAGTGCAGCACTAAAAATACTTTCAGACACCTCTTTGAAAATGTTTTTTTTTATACATAGGAAATAACACCTAATGTAATGTAATGTAAACATACCTTTTGTTTGCTTATAAGAAAAGTCCACAGGGCCCCCTTAAAGACAAACAACAACATTAATCTAACCCTTCGGAAACAAATCTGAGTACAAAAGTACAATTTAAATTTACTTATCACTTTGTCCTCCAGACATTTGTTCATCTGTAATTCTAGCTTGCTATTTTTGTCATGTGGACACAAGCCGCCTGTGTTGCCTGTTCCTCCAGCACAGCCTGAAGCCGGTTTTGTTTTGCAGCAGTCAGCTCGGCCAGAAACAAATCAGCAAAAGTCTTTGTTGTTCCAAGAGCATGATCCATGAACCACTGTCTGACTTTAACCTACCAGAGTGAAGTGACAATGAGACATCAAACTCCAAATAGGATCAGAATCTGGCTTGTAGCTGATTCGGTCTCTTGATGAAAGCACCAAAGTAAAATGTTGAAATTAAACTAAACTGGCATCAGTGTTTTTCTTTAATCTTCATTCAGTGTGACACACTAAGCCAACAGACTAAGAGTAGGAGACATCTCTAAGAGCACCTGATGTGATGTCGATGCACGTTGGTGTCTTTTTAAAAATCTAAAAATGTTCAAGGTATATTTTAGGGTTTATCTATCTTCACTTTGATAGCGACATCACAGCATTTCTAATTATTTCTGAGGTGTGACGAACACCTAGAGACCTCAAACCCAAAAATAAACCAGTGAGACGAATTATTCAGATTGTATAAAAGTATTTTTTGTTATTATTATCATTATTATATAATACAAACCAGAAAATTGTGTGTTTGAAACATGAAAACAAACTAAAAGTTTTGCATCGTGCCAGTTTATTTGCAGTTCACATAAAATAATTTAAACTCCTTATAGTGTGTTACAAAAAGAGAATTTGTTGCATAGGTCCAGAAGCCCGTAAGAGATTCAATGTATCACACATTTATTCTTGATTTACATTTATTCTATTCAACTATCAATCATTTACCTTTACACTTTACTAGACTTGTCTGGATTTACTGTTTCGAATCATCATCTTGATGAGAACCATACGTGTATAGTCTGAAGCTGTGCTTCGGGTCATGATCCTGTTGTAGGATGAATTTCCCTCCAGCCAAGCAACGTTCAAAGTGTTTGGCATGATGTTACAAAATGGAGTGATCCCTTTAACCCTGTACAAGTTTCCCACTCTACCAGCACCGAAGCACCCCAGGCCATCACATTTCCTCCATCATGCCTGACAGATGGCGTCAAGCATTCCTCAAAGAGTTTTCATTTGTTCTGCATCTCACAAATGTTCTCCTCTCTAAGCAACTTAAAATTAGAAGTTTCTTTTCCTAACATTTTCTGTCCAGTGTCCAGTGTCTGTGTTCTGCCCATCTCAATATTTTCTTTTTATTAGCCAGTCTCACATATGACCATTTCTCTGCCACGCTGCCTAGAAGGCCAGCATCCTAGAGTTGTCTCTTCATTGTTGACTCTGGGAGTGGTGTTTTTCGTTTACCGTTAATGAAGCTGCCAGTTCAGTTCAGACCTGTGAGGTGTCTGTCTGTCAAACTAGAAACTGATGTAATTGTCCTTTTGCTCAGTTGTGCACCGGGGCCTCCCACTTCTCTTTCCATTCTGATTAGAGCCAGTTTGCTGTTCTTTGATGAGAGAAGTGCACACCGTTGAATGAGATATTAAGTTTCCTGGCAATTTCTTGCACCGAATAGCCTCCATTTCTCAGAACAAGAATAGACTGATGAATTTCGTTGAAGTTCTTTTTTTTCCACAATATTATTATATTATCAGCACTACTTTCAGTTGTGCCAGAATAATTGCAAATGGGTTCCCCAATGATCAGTTAGCTTTTAAACACAATGAACTTGTATTAGATAACACACAGTGATGGTTGCTGAAAATGGTCCTCTATACACATATTCCATTAAAAAATGATTGTAGTTCTCATCAATGTAATGTTGTTTTAATTAAAAATGTTGCTGTTCCTTAAAAAATAAGGTAATTTCTAAGTGACTCCAAATGTTTGTGCAGTAGTGTACGTATGATTGGAATTTTTACCAGACAGGTTTGAACAGCAATGTCAGCTCATTTCATGGCATGTGGCTCTGATAAAGGGTGTAGATGTGAGCTGGGGCAGTAAAGATAGAACCAGCAATAGGAAAATCTGTCCGTGAGGTTTTGTTCATCCGTAGTACAGTCTTTCGCCTTGGTGCAGTGGGTTTAGAAGCTTTTGATTCACCATGGGGGGATGAGCAGGCATTGATGTTGCATATGTGCCATAAAAGATAATGTAGTGAGCCTGGACTTTGTGTGTGTCTGTTTGCTGTGCAGCCATGCGCTGACTAACTGCCTCATGTGACTGCTGAAAAGAGAACGCTCTCTCCTCCCACACTCTACTCCCGCTGTCAAACATCGCTGCTTTTTTCCCTCTTCTTTTGCTCTTGCTTTCTCACATTCTTTCTCTGTCAAAATTCCCACTTACTCCTTTGGTCTTCTCTCCCTGCGTGTCTTATCTTGTTGCTTCTGTCACTGTAAGGGTCTTCCCGTTTTAGTTCTCCATCTCATCCATTTCGCTAACTCATGGAGAAATTGATGCCTTGCTCTCCCATTCCATTCTGTGTCTTTCCTGCTTGTCCTGTCACTCATTGATTCCCCCATCCTAACATTTTGGTGCACCATATGTCCAAAAGTATGTGGACATTGAAACGTCTCTCACTCACACAAATATGACGGTTGAACCATGGATATTAATATATTGTCATAACAGCCTCCACTCATCTCAGCCCAACCCAAATCATTAGAAATAATACATACTCAACAGTATATGTCCACATACTTTAGGCCATGTAGTGTTTTTTTCTTCTCTCCCTTCCTCTGTCCATGTCCAGTGACTCAGCTAGTGTGTGTGTGTGTGTGTGTGTGTGTGTGTGTGTGTGTGTGTCCGTCCATGCTTATATTGATACATCTTTATGTGCGTCATTGTGCCTCTGTGAGCGTGTATATGTGTGAGTGTTGTATACTAGACCTATGGGGACCTGTATTCACTGACACAGATTAAGTCTGGTGCTGGACACGTATGAATATACAGCATGTTTGAAGCAGTTAATCTGAGTCAGGCACAGTGAGAGGGAAGACCTGAGCACAGTGATTCTAAAAGGATGCATACAGTACATCCATTTGAGAAACATAAGGAAATATGAGTTCATGAAGAAAACCAACCTGTTACTGGGATTGAGTCCTAAAGCTTCAAAAAAATACCAAATACCTTATTTATTATGAAATACCTTATTTTCTGTTATTCAAACAAATACACAAATCTGTTCACACAAAAATGACTTCATAGGTCATTTTTTTGTGTGCACCAGCAGGTTTGACAGGTTTAGACGACTAAAACTACTTACAGATTAAGTTCAACCAAAACTGAAATTTCAGCTTGAAAATAATGTAATGTAATAATAATTGTAAATAATGTCTTTTCAAATCTATCTTAGATCTGTTTTTCTGTGAAGCGCCAAAATGTCTTGTGGCTGTGAAACTTCACCTGACTTTCCTTCAGCATGGGGAGTAGATAGTGACTGAATTTTTGTTTTTTTGGAGAGCTTATCCTTCAAGGGTAGTCTCACTTCTTCCAACATTGGGGATGAACATTGAACCTAAACACAGAACATCTGCACAGGTGGCCACAGTTGAAGCAAGGTCTTGTCCGGTCTTACACAGGTGTTTTGCATTGGGGCTAATAACTGCAGTGTCTATATACATATGCACTGAAGGGCTTTTTCACTCTTTTTTGCCCTGTTAGCCTGAAGCAGGGAGAAGGTTTATAATCAAAGGCAAGAATGGAAAAGCTTCCAGTTTGCATAGAAAGAAAGAAATTATAATTGAACAAACACTACATAAGAGAAGGAACACTAAACACTACTGTTTTCCACAATCAAGGGCTTCTAGTGTACCTCAGAGCTGTGAAGCAAAGTTGAAGTGCCAGATCATACAAGTGACTTCACTGCTGTGTTATTTCAAGCAGCAATTAACATGCGGCCGTCCCGTCATAGCGACAAGTGCTGTGTCAGCACATGCTGACAGAGAGTCTGGGGATGTTAGGAATAGCTCTGGCCTTATTCTCCTGCTGAGTAGTACTGCTGGTTCATGCTGGAAATACTACTGTGAATATTGCAAAATAAAACATGGCTCTTAGCCAAAATACTGTTCATGTTTTAATTTTGTTGTTTGCTGCCACAGGATTTTCACATTATTTTCTTTACTAGATAAGCACGTTTGCTTCCAGCTGTACTATTATACTTGTTTTTTGCAACTAGATGTAGAAAGATCATAAGGCAGAATTTTCTATACTGAATAAATGCAAGACACTGACCAGATGCTGACACACAAAGATGCATGACATGCAGGACGAAAGACAGATACCAGCGTGTTGTGGGCTTCCTGAACACAAATCAGCTTTGTTAAGCAGGAATCTATCATTGCACCATGGTATGAGTGCAACAGTGAATAAATATATTAATGTAAATAATGTATGTTCCGTTCCGTTCCGTTCCGTTCCGTTCCGTTTTCTTGACCGCTTTATCCCTCTTGGGGTCGCGGTGATGTTATAGTCCCCCTTTTTCAGGGGGATTACTGGAGCCTATCCTAGTGACTCGTTGGGCGGAGGCCAGGGTTACAACCCTGAATGAGTCGCCAGCTCATTGCAGGACCCTAAATAATGTATGTGACCCTTTTAAACCATTTTATCTGCCTTTTTTTATTGAAGGGAAAAATCGAGTTTTCGTTTGTTTCGCCAAAATATGATTGAAATACCTCTGAGCTTTATTGCAGTCTAGTTGCCTTTGACTGATGACTATGAACCTTAGTGTACAATGTAATGTAGATCAGCAGTGCATTTCTTAGACTTAGCCACCATCTAGTGGCCAACTTAATTTTTGCTTCATTCTATTTCTATGTAGCAGTTGCCTTCATTTAGGTTCAAAGGCTTCCTGTGTGCCCAATATATTATCAACTTTAAATGTTTTTGCACCAAGAAATTGTTAATTTGAATATTATACTTTTTACCTCCACTAGATTTATTTCATAACTTAAGTCACAACTGACTTTGCAGATTGCATGCTGCATTAGAGTCATCAAAGCAAGAAAAAGAAAAATATAATTCTGATTATCACTAAAAGTTCATCATTTTTAGTTACTACTAGAATAGGTTTGCATTCTTTAATGCTCAAAAAACATATCAGTTTTCTCAAATGATCAAGTGCTGCGGCTCCATATTCCCCCTCTGTCGGAAATGCTGTTTTAGCTCCTGTCTCTTTAAGGCCCCCCTCCTGAACATTCAGTCTCCTCTGATTGGTCAGCTCACACATCTGAACCAGTACCGCTATCAACAACAGAGCAGCTGTACTTAATCAATTCTTACGTGCAAAACTAGCCGCTAGGTACAAAATATGCAAATGTGTGACATTGTGATGTAGTGTGATATTATATAATCACAGGATTAAAGGTGGGACTGCTGATGAGATGCTCCACGAGCAGTGTTTTCTGTGGGAGAGAGGATCTTCTTTTGGTGCAGACTTTGAGCTTTTTAACTTTCAAGATCTTATACATCAACAAAAAACAATGTAAAATACTGAAGGAAAGGAAAACCAAAAGGCATAATAAGTATCCTTTAACACAATATTTTTTACTTTGACTCTCAAGTATGACTTCTTCCTGATGATTCCTCTGTTCTATAAATTAGTCTCGTGGCCACCATGTTACAAGGAAAACAGTTGCTATGTATGAAACAATGTTTACTAAGCCATTCATATACATGAAATATTCAAGTCTTATTGCTTAACACCATAAACAAGGTAAAAGGCAGCTACAGGTAGCCACTTTGGTGGAGCGACAACTGAATCATTCTTCTGTTGATACTGTAATCTACAAAGACCTGTATCAACACATATAAAAGGTTATCAAAAGGTTTGTGTTCAATCTTTTTGACTTAATTACTTTTTACTACATTTCTGTTTTTTGTTTTTTACAGATCATTCCAAGCCAACATCCACCTTCAGAAGGACTATCCTAAATTCCAGCCAAAGAATTAGATTCCACCCTGATGACCACGGAGCCCTAGATCCAACCTGTAGCAGTTAGAAATATCTCCACCCCTTCCTTACAAACAAGAAACTGACAGCCAAAAATGTCTGTCAAGTTTAGAGAAACCGGTTTTTGTTTTTGCTGCTCTTCCATGCCAGTAGAGGAAGCTCTACTTACATCACCGGAGATCTACGCAGCTGCTGAAGACGAGGAGAGTCAATGAAAGCCATCTCTGACCTCAGCACTCCATGTGGATTTAACACTGCAGCCTCAAAGGAAGGAAATAAAAGGGTGCTGTAATTCTACTCCCATATGCCGACGACTTTGCTGTTTATATGAGAGCTGCTTTTTCCTGCTAACAGTGAACAGGAATTGGTAGCGCTACCACGGGCATGCTAGGATCCTTGGTTTCACAGTCCTGTCCTCAAACTCAGCAACAGCCGAGCCTCTCTCCTCTTTTCTATCTCTTCTCAAAGTAAAAAAAGAGTGTGGAATATGGAATAAAACTCGCTGAAGTACTGCAGGCTTTTCTGGTACAAAAGACCTCTCGGAAATGTCCCATTGAATGAATAAGACAATTAAAACCACAAAGCCGACACACGGAGAGAACAAGTGTGTCGGCATTTGCTTCTTTCCACGATTTGCTCTGTTTCTATCTACATTCCAGATTGGAACTGTTAAAACCTTATGCTCCCCCTCTTCCTCACCTCTCTGCGTTTCTTGAATGCTGATATTTATTTATTTCTAATCCCCAGCCCGACGATCCTCAACTTGCCATGTCTTTAAAGAAGTGTATAGTGGATTAAAAATAAATGTAGGAATTTGGAATGCATGGAACTTTATATCCAAGACCTTACACTGTTCATCATTACAGAGGCCATAAAGACACTGGGAAACACATCTTAGCTAGACGACGAAAACAATAACGAAAGAAGAGAGATTTCCGGAGCAACACACAGGAATCGGGCCACGGGAATAAGAAGAGCCTTTTGTTTTTTAAGGAAGATTGGTACTTGGAGTGAAGCCGTATGTGGTTGGGTTGTTTTTCAGCCATTACAAAGCCATTAAGACAACACTTACCTGCAGTGCTTGTGGTGATGGGTTTCCTCCAACCACACCACAACATTTGGCTCTCAGATATTTCTCATGTTGTTGTCGGTAGTGATCATCTCTTGTGTTCTTTTCATTTTTGTCTGATTTCAGTTCTGTTATTTGCCTGGTTTTTATGTTGCAGGTTACCAATATCGCCTTAATCGTTTTGAAATATTTTTTTTTGAAGTAAAAGTGGCATATTTTTTATTACACCCTGTGAACACATATTTTCATCACACCCTTTTTTATGTAGTAATATCAGCTGGAACACTGGCCACAGTGAGATTAATTTATATTTTTTGAATTAACTTTGTTTTTGATAATTGTTTGTGATATTATTTTTCTTTTATTTATGTTTTGTAATGGTTTGTTACCTCCATCAAGCCCCCTCTGTCAATTTTATGACTCTTATGTATTATCAATACTAAAAGCAATAGAGTAAGAGGTAGGAAAGTAAAGAGCACAATCTTGTGTCATTTCAAAAGTTGGTGGAACAGAAATGTGTTGCCTCCGTCTGTCTAACTTACCACTGATGTACCGCTCAAGTCTGACTTAAACGTACCACAAAATGTACTCTAATATTGTACCACTGCTGTACTGACACATCAGAGAGCAGGAGCTCACCTGCTCACCAAGTGTTTGGTACCACCCAGATCTTCTCCTCCAACCAACAGTGAGACATCATGTCTTCAATCAGCCAGTCAGTGGATCGAGTGATACGCTGCTTGTATTGGCCAGCTGGAGTCTGATCTGAAAGCACTGCAGGGCAGCAGAGAGGCACTGAAAAGCAGACCAGTCACACATCGCGGCAGAACTGGACTTGACATCGTCAACCTGCGGGGGTTTGGGTTTCGATGTGACCCTCCAAGATGGACGTTTATTGGGAGTTTGTAGAAAGCCCCGCCGAGCTCCTTACGCATCAGTGTGTATCAGCATGTGTCTTCACTCTGTCAAATGTGCACAGCGCACGTGAAAGCACACTCGAAAAAAATGGTGTCAAAAAGAGAGAAAAAAAATCAGCACTCATGTGACTGAGGAACCAAAAATAACACACTTGGTTGTGTCACAAAGTCACTCGCCTTTTTTTATCTTTTCATTTTCTATCGTGGTGGCGTGCAGACCTGTAACCCAACCCCCGAAAACCTCTCTCTCAGACTGTCAGTTGTCATGGAAACTTCTCAGGTCAGTGTTCTCCCTGCTGTTGCTCCTGCAGTGCATTGTGGGATCTGCGGTTTGGTACTCAAAACATTCTCTGTTGGGCCAAACATTGAGAGGCCTTCAGCAAAACCAACGAACCAACCAACTTCTGCTGTATATTGTCTGTGTGAACGCTCGCTGGGAACCTTCGCATGCCGCCCGGCGCAGAAAAACCTCAAAGTCACCTCTATATTGTTCTGTTCCTAATGTTTGTATGTGTGTGTGGGGGTCTGTATGCGTGTATTTAAACGACCATCATCCAATGTGGAAAAGAAAAGAAAACAAACTAGTTCAACCACAACAAATATGGTGGGCAGAAGAGGCGACCTCTCATCTCCAGTCCTTCTATGCAATGAATCATATTTGGAAAAAACAGAAACATGAGGAGAAAAGAGAAGAGAAAACACAAATGGGAAAAAGTCACACAATCATTGTTTATCACACCTGAGTTATTCTGGTATCAAGACTGCATCGTTATGGCATTCCTCATAGATCAAAATAAGAAGATTCTATGAATTTTATTGATTGTGTACAAGTTAGGAAGTAATAAGAAGGGTCTCTGTATTACTTATGTTAACCTGGCGTGTTCAGGGTCCCCTTTGTTCCCCAGCTGGGAGTTTCTCTCTCTAAACGTGTGTTCTTGAGAGGTGGAAAATGCCAGAGTTCAGCGGATGGGTAAGGATTTAGCAGTGTTGCTTCCAGAGATGCACCACTGTATTCAAAATAAAAAATAATGGTCGTCAAACTAAAATTGAATTCTACACCCTTGCCGTCAACAAGGGTTTCCAATTGAGAGTAGTCTGCTCTAAATGAAATTTGCATAAAAACAAACATTGAATGTCTCAGTAAGTTATATACTAAATAATGGCTCATTTGATGTTTTAAAAACTAGTATTTGAGAAGTATTTCACAGAGAAAAAAATAATTTTGTAAACTCTTGGCTGCTGCAACAGCAGTACAGAAACCTGGTTGTCATGAATGCACAGAAAGGCTTTCGGCCATCTTGCTTTGTTTTGCTTCAAGCAGGGGTTAACTGAGTATACAGAAAAAATGTCCAGAGATTTATTTAAAAAAAGATACATTTATGAAAAAGATGTATATTGAATATAGAACATATATATATATAAATGTTTTAAGTATATTCCCTAATAGAGTTTGTGTCTGCTCAGGGGTGAAGAAGAAAAGCTCCTCTGTTTTTTATTTATTTATTTATTGATGACTACAGCCCAAAATTCCTGGTAGGTTCAGGCTACATGAATGTGCAATTGTGTAATTAAAGAATATTTATGTTAAACACCGAGCCAGTTCAAATACAGTTACATATATAATGCAGATTATAATATATCATGTCTATATATAACAGATCATAACATAGCATTTATAGAATCTATTTGATCCCAAATACCACTGGAGGCGACCAGTGCAGCTCTATTTAAAGCATTCCTAAATTAAACAAAATGGTGAGAGTGAATTTGTTTGAGTGTATGTGTGTGTGTGTATGTGTTTGAGTGTTTGAAGGTGCACTGCCACGACACACTAAGATCGATCGCTAAATACACTGTTGTACGTTTCCGTACCTCAGAGTCAAAAAAGAGTTATTTGCAAATTTACAAATAGAAACTATTTATGAAAACACAGAATTAAAAAGAGGTCGTTTATGCAGTATGGAAACATCCCCCTCCACTCCCAAATGCCTTTACCAGTTATTTCAGCATGGCCTGACGAGTCGTTAAACCTGTAAAAGAAGTGAGTATATTTTTTGTGAATTTCTTTCTGAGATGATTTTATCTATTTAAAAATGTATTTTATCATACTGAGAGGGGACAGAAAGCTGGCTGGGAGTGAACCAGGAAGAGAGACTTCTATAGATGTAGAGTGAGATATTATGTTACCGATCACTGGATTTACCACACAACCAAAATAATCAGATTGATTTATCGGAATATTATTCTATTTTTCTTTCTTTTTTTAAGCTTTACAGTCTGCCACTACAGAAAAATACACCAGCCTGTTTATTTTTCCCTCAGCATTTGGTGTGAAAACATACTTTCCTTCTTCGCGATTAATGCAAGAAATGCTATTGTGCTTTTGAACAGTTTGACTTCTGTACGTTTTTCTTGGCCTCGAGTCTGATTAGTTCGGCTCTGTTTAGATCCGGCTGCACTCCTTCACATCAGCTGTAACCCTGACGAACAGTACAGAGCCTGGAGACATCACCTCACAGGTGCCTGCTGGATCAGTAGCTTTACGAGAGAAGCTGAAAATTAGACTGGTAGAACAAATAATATGAGAGAGAGTTTAAAGTTTCCCAAATTATTTCCAACTTCCTCTATTGTATGTCGTATGTTTTTGGAATTAAAAGTTTAATATAATGTTCCTCAATCACTTTTGCCTCAGGAAAGCACACACTAAATGCAGCATTGCAAACGGAGATGTTCAAATGAGAATAGAAAAAAGTGGATGGGCTTATGCAGGTGCAATAAATCAGATTTCAAACACTTAACAACAAAGATGTGATCTTCCCGTAACTGCTGTCGACTAGAGGGACTCAGTGTTATTTGAGTGACACAGCCTTGAAGTCACAAATAACTAACTACAAATAATAAGATCTGCGTTTAAAAACGTTTTTGTTCCTGTGTGAATGCAGCCACTGAAGGTGACTTAAATATGCATAGCAGCAAGGGCTTTTATACGACAATACTAGTCACTGAAGAAAGCCATCCTGTTACTGCCCTCTAGCCAGTCATGGTCTCTGTCTGTACTCTGCATGGTGTCTGTCTAAATCCAGGAACGCAACAGATTTCGGTTCAGACGGCAACAATCACCAGGGGGGTGAAATCACCGAGCCACAGCCTGGTTTTATCAGAGGTGTCTGAAGCACAAACGTAGACGATAACAGAAGATAAAAACTTAGAGTTGTGTTCCAAATCAAAATCTGCTCGGGAAATAGCTTCTTTAAGCCCACAAAGACACACAAACTACTTTTCATAAGTGAAAAATCTGATATATATTCTTTTAAATTATGTTTTGGAACAAAACTCTTGTGTTTATTAGTTTTGCAATAGGACAGTGGGTCAGATTTACGGACATTTCCTCTGGATCCATGTTTGAAAGAAGCCAGATCTCAAAAGGCCTGACTCAGCAATAAGGTTGTATTTATGCACAGTCAGAGAGTCTGATTGTTGACCCTCTGTGGCACTGATCTGGAGTCAGAATTCAGCATTTTTTCCTGCCTGTACAGCCATGGAAAGGACGGACAACATTAGCGCCACAGAGAGTTGAAGAAATCAAGTCGACTGTATTTAAATGCGGCTTAGATGCTTTTGGGAAACCTGGACTGTGTGTGTGTGTTTGAGTGTGTGTTCTCAACCAAAAAGGTAGCATACAGCGCTTGTACAGTACGTAGTAGTAGTAACTGTCGCCGCGGACAGGTGACATATAGCAGGACCGGAGAAAGACTTTAAAACGCAAAAATATAGAAATAAATATATGAAAACGTAAATGTTTCATAGGTGAGAGGTTGTACAGAGAGCGAGAGTGCCGAAACATCTTAAACCACAAGGGGGAAAAGTCCCATCTTTCACTGTAAAACCATCAGGGAGTGTTAATTCATCTTTCACCTGTAATGAATCATCAACGTAAAATTACAAG
>OMLP01039778.1:10645-27097 GCA_900302685.1 Spondyliosoma cantharus | reverse complement strand
AGAAACACTGGCAGGGCCTGGAGCGGACAGAATGCTAAGAGGCAGGCGACAAGCAAGTTCACAGGAAGCACTGTGCTGCAACCCTAACCCTTTTAGCTTGCAACCCTGCTGCAAGCTAAAAGTCCCTTCAGTTTCTTTGCCTCAGATACCATTTCCTGAACCACACTCAACGAGGGCCTATCAATTAGTTCTTTCTCAAACTCCAAGAGGGTCTGAAGTGCATCCACAAGGTTTACCCTGCCCTCAAGACAAGCTAACCATGTGTCTCTAACGGCCACAAGTGAGCAAAGGGCCACTGGGTCCATGATTATGGTCAGTTCATTCTGTTACGGTTTAGAGAAAATTTAAAGGGGTGGACCCAAATGCAGACACACGGCAGGCGAGATAAGGGAACAAAAAGCGAGCTTTAATATTACTAAAGCTGAACCAGCACAAAAAACAAAAGTAGCAAGATACAAAAAACTAGTCAACAGGACAAAAATCAAAGTATCAACCAAAGGCAAAGTACAAATCAAACTGCAGAAATAACAAATCAAAATCCAAAACATACCATCAGGAAACAGGAGACACGGGAGGAGACACGGGAGGAGACACGGGACACATCACAGGGAATCACACACACAACGAACTGACAAAGAGTGAATGGAGACAGAGGCGTAAATGCACAGACACGCTAATGAGGGCATGGAAATCAAAACTTGAGACACAACAAGACACAGAACCATGACAACAATGTTATCTTCTTTTCACAGAAAGAGCGAGGAAGCGGGATGGGGAGAAGTAGAGACAGAAAAAGAGAGTGCACAGAAAGACTGTTTTAGTGCTGTTTTATGGTTCATAGCATTATTCTAATTTTGGTAAACAGGTCCTTGGACTGCATTTAGCATAAAAAATGAAATTTTAATGAAACCCTGTTGAAAGGTTTTAAGAAAATAGTGTTTAACTGTTGAAGAGCAACACAACAATCAGGAAAAACAAGGCACATTTTACAAGAAACAAGTGATGATCCAACTTGAGAAAAGACCTACGTAACATGCCTGGGACTCATACTGATTCTAGTTTAAATTAGGTCAACCTGTAATGTACCTGTGTTGGTGTAATCAGCAGGGCCTCTCAAAGCAGGAGTGTAGGTCACAACTGGCATGGTGGGCTCTTTGCCCCTGTGTTTCTTCCTTAAGATAATGAAGAGGAGGAGGAGAACAAGCACCAACAACACCAGGACAATGATTCCTGCAATGGCTCCGATCTGGTAGGTGTCTACCTGCATGGCAGCACTGGTCAAACTGTTGAGGCTGCCCACCACAACTACACCAGCTGAAGAAAGAAGGAGTTGGAAATGTACAATGAGAGACAAAGACAGTGAGAGTCTGTTAGGTCTAAATGACCATGTGGTAAACAGACTTAGACAAAATATGTCTTCATCGTCCCAAAGATAGATAATCCCAAAGTGTATATACTTTTGTGCTCCATCTTTTAGACCTTCTCTAGAACATGTGGGAAAACAATAGACCTTCTGCTCTGCTTGTGAAAAAGCTTATATTATCCGACTGGAAGGACTTTACCCCCCCAACTTATGGTCAATGGATAAACGGGGTCATGTGTTATTTCCACCCAGAAAAATTAGATATACAATTAAAATGTACTCCAGAAAATTCTATGCCACTTAGCAACCATTTATTTAACCGTTTTGTTAAAGGCATCGCAGCTACCAGCATAATTATTTGACCTCTGTATATGTTTCTTTGGGTTGTTTTTCATCCTTCTTGCTTTTACGTGTTATTGTTAATTTTATTTAATTATGTGTATGAAAACCTGTGAACGGAACTTATCTATATGACTATATCTCATTATACAGGTATATTTTTGTATGGATGTTTGGTTAAAAAGATATTAATGATCCAGTGCCTGGGGAGGGGGTGTTGGACAGGAACTTGGCTTTAACTGTCATTTGTTCATGTTGTATTTGTTTTTGTGATATGTTTCGAAAATAATCAAAGACCCTGATAAATTAAAATTTAGTTCCTTTTTTTAAATGAACCTTGACAGAGCAGTTATTTCAAAAGTGGATGACAATCATTGTTTGAACTTTCTTTCTTTGTTTTGTTCCTTTTTTTTCTGACAACAGCTACATACACTCACTGGCCACTTTATTGGGTACACCTCAAACTTTTAACATTCATAAATCCAGATTATGATAAGCATTCAAACCATCAGTGTTATGTGTACTTACTCATGAGCATGTCATATATCTTTTCCATAAGCACCTTTGAATGGTAAAAGATAAAAGCAAAGCCCAATCTCAAAAGATCTCTTGAAAAACAATCAGTGAAAGCTCTCTCACACAATTGTTTCACTTCAATACCCTCGTTGTTAGTCCTAATAATAACGCAGGCCTGCTTCACCATAAATTAACTTTTATAAATAAATGTGTTCACGTATCCAACTTTCATTTTCAAATGACATCCCAGGGTGGGGGAGACTACTGTTTGTCCCTATCATTTTGGCAGGTGCGAAGCAATCAGGCTGATCACTGTAAACATAGAATTACTACACTGAAACTTGTGTATAATGCTGCATGATGGATACATAGACTTCCACTGTCCTCAGACTGCTGGAGGTGAATGAAAGAATTAACAGCTTTGTAACTTCCACCTCACCTACAAAACACCATGTGGCAGAATAGTTGTTTTTCTTTGTTTTCCTCTCAGTTGAAGCCATGACTCACTGTAAATAATCAGTGAAGAGGAGCTCATTTCAATGCATTACCAGTCATAAAGCACTTTATTGGGTACATAGGCCTTGACCATTTATTGTCAATTACGGGGTCAGAGAGGGCGGTATAAGGGGAAGAGGGCTTGAAAATTGTTTCTATTTTTTCTTTCTTACTTTATCAACAGTGATATGTTGTGGTACCCTTCTTGTGACAAATGTACTTATTGTAAGTCGCTTTGGATAAAAGCGTCTGCTAAATGCCCAGAATGTAAAATGTAAAGGTAAATGTCATTAGCCAGAGAAATGTCTTGTGCCAGTGTTTTATGCAGTTTAAGCTTGTGTTATAGTTAAGTTATCAAAATTCAGGTCTCACTTTCTCTGAGGATTTCACGCTTGGTACTCACCTTGGTCACAACGAGCTCCCTTCCAGCCTGGATTGCAGTAACATGTGCCAGTCATGTGATCACAGGTGGAGTTATTTAGACAGTCACAGACTTGACGGCAGCCATAACCATACGAACCAGGCGGACACTCTAAAAATAAGAAAAAGGCAATCATTTAGTCAACCTTTATGTCCCATACCTAATCTAACTGTGTGTGTGTGTGTGTGTGTGTGTGTGTACTGTAAATATATACAGGAGGGTATGTGAAAAGACAGGATGTAAGACAATGTAACATACTTTGTTCACAGCGTCGTCCCATGAAGCCG
Organism: Spondyliosoma cantharus; assembly: GCA_900302685.1. Taxonomy (NCBI): domain Eukaryota; kingdom Metazoa; phylum Chordata; class Actinopteri; order Spariformes; family Sparidae; genus Spondyliosoma; species Spondyliosoma cantharus. The sequence continues at coordinate 23,676 of OMLP01039778.1, read as the reverse complement.
GTGCGACAGGTGCACTGTCCAGAGATGTGGTCACAGTCAGCTCCATTCCTACACTGACAAGTCTGAGAACATTCCTTCCCAAAGAAACCTAATGGACAGCCTGTATGGGAGTTATCATACATCAAATGATTTACGGTTCTTGGAAAATGATATGTTTTTGAAATGAAAGACAAAGGCTATGTGACAGACACTGCATTGAAAACCAGATTTAAGGCCCTGTGAACACCTGACAAATTCCTCACAGTCAACTGTAGTTTGCATCCTTTCTGGCCCGTAGCAGGCGGTGTGACTAGAACTGAATATTGGCATTTATATGTCTTCAGGGTTTGACTGTCATTAAATTGTGTAAAGGGGTTGATTGGACACTGTACGTTTGACTTACAACAATCCGCAAAACCTGTTTAATGGTGAAACCTCAAAATTCACTCCAGTACCATAGGCATTTAGTGAGTTCTAAACACAAAAGTCTGATAACTTAAGTCTTTTTTTTGTTTTAATTTTGCATAAATAGTGTGGAGATGCGGATTTCCTTTTCTAGTTTATCGTGTTTCAATTGTGCCATGAATTACACGTTTGTCAATTGAATAAGGTAATTTTGCAAATCAAGAAAGTCCCATTTTGTTGTAAAGATAATGAAGTACCATTTAGTTGAGTATGAAACTGCTCAGTGAACTGCATCATCTTGCTCACACCAACATGATCCTTATCACAAAAAAGTAATTTTAAAAGGTGAAAATCTATAAATGGAGACTTCATCAGTGCTTTGAGCTAGATAATATACCATATGGCACCAGTTCTACAAGATTTAAGTTCTGGGTCACTTGAATGATTGTTGGGTGTGTAGCCCAATTACTTGTTTTCAAAGTCTTATATCTCTTTAGTTTTATGACAAACTGCGACTGGAATTGGAAAATTGGAAAAGGATCATTGTCAGAATTATCTTGTCTTCCTGCCATTTACTACCAAACATATATAGTCGTCCATTGGAAGAAGCGTGACTTTGCCCCTCTATCGGATATAGGAAGAGTGCTTTTAGAAGACAGCACTTGGCAGGCTTCTGGTTGGGTTTAGGGTAAAGCACCAAGGATTTCTCTCAGTTCTAGATAGGATACACATGCCTTTCTGTACACCTAGGTGAACTGTACCAAGGGTACTTCGTTTAAATTTTGGTGGGGGGCTTTGTTGTGCCATTTTGTCACACTCACTTTTGTGAGTGTTGAGCATCCTTTGTCTATCAACACTTTCCTGTTTCATGGTAACTAACTAAAGTTTAATAACTTTCATCTATAAAGTGTTTGCAATGCACTGACCCAATGTTAAGTCTATCTATTATTTCTCAGGGAGTAGCTTGTTAAATGTACTACAAGGAACTTGTTAATTCTGGCTGCCCACATAGACAAGTATCATGGCGAAACAAAGTGCACTTTGCTTAAGTGTTCAGCTCCCTGCCATTAAAAATAGTGTTAATGTTATGACTCATCCAACCAAAATAAGTTGTAATCCAACCCGCTGACAGGCATGAAATGTAACTATAAATACTACACTGAAAAAGCCAATCTTCTCGCTGATGGTCTCACTTATGTAAGTCATGGAGATTCATCAGTATTAAACTGAAATTGCCTCATAACTAGTTAAAAGTTAATTGAAGTACACGTAGAGCTCCTGTATAAGACCAAAAAACAGAAACTTATTTCAAAATGCCCGATTTCCTTTTGAGTTTAGGGTATGGCACCAAGATGTATTTTTGTAGATCAAGATGTGCTCGACATGCCAACCAAATTCGTAAGCTATTTTGCCACAACCCATCCTGTGACCTATACAGGATTATAATTGTCGCCACTAAAGACCTGTATGCCAATTTCTGTGAGTTTTCTAGTAACCCAAGTCCATCAAAAATGCATTACAAAAAATCAAAAGATAATAATCTGTACAAAAACAATATAGGTTCTTTGAACCCTCTGTGATCTGGTCCTAATTAATTAATTAATTATGAATTATAGATTTACTAATTATGCACATATCAAAATACTGCAGTTACTGAAGATTATATTGTCATGTGATATGTTGTGCATATTCATGTTATTGCTATCCTATGGGATTCAATACAAGTAATGAATAGCAACCTGTTATGGAACCTAGTTATAGATCTGACAGTAGAGCAGCTCTTCACCAACAGTCCCACCCTTCTTTCAGTCTCCTATCGGCCTGTAGACATTATATATTTTTTCTTCCAGATTGTGTTTGTATTGTGAACTTTAAATCATAACTTAAAAAGTATGTGCAATACAGCTATATCATTTTGCAAGAGTTGGTATGGAATGAACCACGAGGAGATTTTAGACATAACTTCAATAGATTCTTTAAAAGTGGACCTTGGGGAAGATTTCTAATGACTTAAAATGATTCTACAATTAATAACCATGGCTAACTATAACCACACCCTCTTATGCTTTAACAAGTTAATAATACTAGACACAAGGTGGAGGATTTGCTTCGGTGCATTCCCAACATCTTATTAAAAAAAGATACCAATCTGTTTCCGCATCTACTTTTCCAAAAAATATAACAGGTGCATAAGAGTCCCTCCTTACCACATCTCCAGCATAAGTCATCATCCATTAGTTTTAATTTAGAGGCCTATTTAGAGGAGGTCCAATAACTTCTACTGATTATTTTATAGACTATGAGCTGAGATTGTGTTTTGTTTGAAAATGTATGCCAAGAGGCTATGAGGGTCTTCTATGAGTCTTCAGGGATTCCTTGACCGTTGCCTTTTTTCCCAAGCCATCTTTAAACTTGTCAACTGTGGTGACAGAGTGCTTCTAATATATTTATAGAATTTGGATGGTTCAAATTGTGTTAAACAATAGACCCTGAATTCCAGTGATACCACAATTTGTTTTGTATTTTGAGAGTTTATGTCATATTTATTAATCTCTAGAATTCTGTGGTGGGTAGATCATGCTTATTTTTATGACCCTCAAAAGGTCTAACTCCCCCTTCCTCCACGAGGTTGTCAAAAATCTGTGTAACTGATTTGACCCATCTTTCCCAAAAGAAAGACTTGCCATCTAATAATAGCTTCTTGTTGTGGCTCTTAATGTGTCATATAGATTGGACTGGATTTTTAAATGGCAATGGTCTGAGAACAGGCTCCAGGGAGAAGGAGTGTGTCAATTCCTGTTTGATTTTAACACAAGACAGGACGTTAGCATGAAGAAGACCCATTTTGGAAAGTTGGGATAAGAAAGCACAGTGATACAGCAAATGCCATATAGAGAAAGCCCACCCTCCTGTTTTGCTGTATTTAATTTTGCTCCATAAATAAAGATATTTTCCATGCCTAGGTTATCTACGATTGCATTGAATCTTTTCATTAATAATTGTGTGAGTGACAGGGTATATATAAAATGTTATTTTTTTTTAGGGGGCTTTCGTCATTTTAACGAAGTTCATTCTTCCTGGACCCTATTTTCTAACATGGTTTGTATATTATGAAGGATGGGTGTAAATCCCGAGTTAGACTGATCCCAATATATACAATGATGTCTGGCATCCTCCTAAACTGCCATTTGGCTCTTACAGCTGTGGGGAAAAAAACTGTGGCATAGCCTCTGATTTTGCCCAGTTAACTATAACCAAATACTTCAAAACACTAATATTTCTGCCAATATTTCTTCATCACCATTACTCATTTCCTTTCTTTCTTAATAAGGGTGATCACAGCTGAGCTCATCTGCACCCTAATAGACAAGAAGCAGTCCTGCAGCAAGCTCCTTCTGAAATTTCTTATAAAGTTTGCTTTAAACAGGGTCATTTTCTAGGGGCTGCCAGATTGTTTCATGTGTTTGCTTGTGTGTATTGTTTTTGTGTTTCATGCATATTGCTCATTAGATTTTTCATCGACTCTTCTACCAGCTCTGTGCCTCAGTCTCTAGCAACTCTGCCACCGAGCCTACTTCATCGTTTGGATCCACTTTGCCAAGCGCTTGGAGCGCTTCTGCCAAAGCCCTCAGCCTTAGAGTTCCTGCTCCAACCCCCCAGCTGAGCTGCCTGCCAAAGCCAGAGTCACTGCTCTTTACCATCTACCTGTGAAAGTCAAATAAACCATCTAAACTAAACTAAATAAATCTTAAACTGCTCGGGTCTGGTTGTCCTTTTCTGGGTCCTGAAACATTCAACATCAACTGTGACCGAATAATCTAGCCAGACCCATGCAACAAGTCATCTCCGCTCGAAGAATCTTCGTGGGAAGACATGAACAAATGCCCCAAATGGTCCCCAATCCTGTTTGTGATATACATGGACAGGATTTCGAGGCACAGTCGTGGTGTGGACGGGTTATAGGTTGGTGACCAGAAGATCACATCACTGCTTTTTGCAGATGATGTGGTCTTGATGGCACCATCGGCTTTAGATCTACAACGCTCACTGGATTAGTTCGCAGCTGAGTGTGAAGTGGCAGGGATGAGGATCAGCACCTCTAAATCTGAGGCCATGGTTCTCAGTAGGAAACCGGTGGATTGCCTACTCCGGGTGGGGAGTGAGTCCTTGCCCCAAGTGAAGTAGTTTGAGTACCTCTGGGTTTTGTTCACAAGTGAGGGGATGATGGGGCATGAGATCGACTGGAGAGTCGGAGCAGCGAGTGCGGTGTTACATGCGCTTCACCGCACGGTTGTGACGAAAAGGGAGCTGAGGCGGAATGCAAAGCTCTCGATCTACCGGTCAATCTTCGTCCCTACCCTCACCTATGGTCATGAGCAATGGGTCATGACCCAAAGAACTAGATCGCGGGTACAAGCGGCCAAAATGGGTTTTCTCCGCAGGGTGGCTGGGGTCTCCCTTAGAGATAGGATGAGAAGCTCAGCCATCCGGGAGGGAGTCGGAGTAGAGCCGCTGCTCCTTTGCGTGGAAAGGAGCCAATTGAGGTGGTTCGGGCATCTGATGAGGATGCCTTCCTAGGGAGGTGTTCCTGGCACATCCAACTGGGAGGCGACCGAGAGGTAGACCCAGGACCAGGTGGAGGGATTACATCTTCTCTCTGGCCTGGGAGCGCCTGGGGATTCCCAAGTTAGATTTAGCCAACGTGGCCAGGGAAAGGGAAGTCTGGCGCTTGCTGCTGAAGCTGTTGCCCCCGCGACCCGACTCCGGATAAGTGGTTGACAATGAATGAATGAATGAACCTCATATTGAATGGGCTGCTTCCTCTATCACCAGCTGGATTGTTGCCATACGCACTGTCTCCATTTGGTGGCACCCTTCTGCATACCTCTTTCTGACCTTTCCCTTATCCCTCCATGGACTTGCCCATGTCTTCACTAAGGAGTTAGTGTCTTCCACCTCACAGACCCTATCTCCCCACCAGTCGACTCTACAACCTGTCACGACCAGAGAATTTAATTCACAACTCACTATCTGCAGGACTTATCAGTATCCTCTCCACTGGGGGCAGGCTTCTTCTTTGTGGAGAAAAAAGACAAAGCTCTTGGCTCCTGTATAGACTTTTGAGGACTCAATGATACAACTATTTAAAAACAAATATCCACTGCCCCTCATCGCCCCATCTTTTTAACTCCTGTGCCAAACCAAATACTTCACCAAATCAAGCCAACTGGCTCGTGTCCGAAAGGGCGATGATTTGAAGACCTCTTTCAATACCGCTTGGTTTGACGAATGGCCCAACTGTTTTCCAGGCGCTTATCAACAACATTCTTCAGGATATGCTGATTCAGTTTGTGTACTTAGATGAATTGTTAGATCTAAGATGTTTGTTCTAGGAAACAAGCTATTCATCTAACCAGTACCATGCTTCAGTCGTGAACTTCGTGGGTTTTGTGCTGGCATAGAGCCAGCTTCAGCCGGACCCTGCAAAGATACAAGCTGGACCCTGAACACATCGTATCCCTTCCCTGCATAGTGGGCGCCACTACCTGGGATATTGGGATCCTAGTCAGGGATGCTAAGCACTCTCAATTGTATCCTTGCACCAACCCAGCAAACCGACTGTTTTTTCCTGACTCTCAAGGTCTCAAGTTCTTCAGTGGTTCTTCAGTTCCTGACTGTCTGCTCTGTCTGTGCCCCAGGCAAAGCCTCTCAGCCCTGCGAGGTTGCTACTGGGTCGCCTGTCCCTAGTTGCGCCTAGTCCCACATTGCGGTTGATTTTGTCACCAGTCTGCCAGTCAATAAACTTATTTTTATCTTCGGTGTGTTGCAGCCCGACATCCCTACACCTGGTGATCCCATCTCCTCTGGCTCGAGTACACGCATAATTCTCTCACCAGCTCAGCCACAGGTATGACACCTTTTATGGCTGTTAACAGTTTTCAGCCTCCTTTGTCCCCAGTTCAGGAGTTGGATGTTGCAGTTCCTTATGTCAAGGCTCAGCTCCATCATTGCCATGAGGCTTGGCAGTCAACATAAGCGGTTCTGACCGCAGCTTGGCAGACCTTCATCGCTTCCCCGCTCTTCAATTCCGGCCCGCACAGCAAGTGTGGCTCTCGTCCCATGACCTATCACTCCAAGTGGATTCACGCTTGCTCCTAGATACGCTGGACCTTATGAGATTGACATAATCATTAACCCATCAGCTCTTCGCCTTAAGCTCCCTGCCTCTCTGCAAGTTCATCCAACATTTCATGTCTTTATGCTGAAGTTGGTACGTATCAGTGAACTCCAGATTATTTTGTCTCTCAGACGTGATGCTGGGTCTCAGTCTCTCGTGCGTTTGCTTCTACAGCTTTTAGTCTTTGTGCTTCATGCACATTACTAATGTGTTTTTTCTTTTTCTCTCATCCAGAAATCGCCACCTGCTTACACCAGCTCTGTGCCTCGCCACCACCCATCCTCTAGCACCTCTGCCACCAAGCCTTCTTCATCCTCTAGATCCACCTGGCCAAATGCTCCGCGCACTTCTGCCAAAGCCCTCAGCCTACACCTCGGCTTTCCTGCTCCAACCTCACAGCTTAGCCTCTTGCCCAAGCCAGAGCTACTGTTATTTATGCAGGTCCCATAAATCTCTAAAAATTGCTCCAATCTGGTTGTCCACTTCTGCGTCCTGAAACATTCTACACCAATCGTAACAATTTTTTTTGAATCTTCCTTTTTGGACAGAATTATTATAAATGAGGCATCCCGCATCATGTCTTATTTCCCTCACTGTGATCCCAAAATTCTTGGATTGCCAACTTAAATAATGATTCTTTCTTATTCAGCATTATATTTTTATAGTGCCATTGTAGTTTTTTATATTCCCTGAATAGAACTACAGTGCTTAAAAGTATTCACTGCCTTGGATGTTTTCCCCATGGTCAATATAATTTGTCTTTTTTGACAAAATTTACAGAAAAAATCTTCAATGCCAAAGTGAAAGCAGATTTCTACAAAGTAATGTCAATTACTTAAAAATATATTATGTAAAATAAGTGATTGCATAAGTAGTCACCCCCTCTAATGTGACTGACCTAATTCAACAGAGGTCCAGCCAATTAATGCTAGTAGACTCACAATTGAAATGTTAAATGGAGATCACCTGAGTGCAGTGAGTGTGTCTAAAGGGATTGCAGTATAATGAAACCTGTGTCTGGGAGGTCCAGTCACTGGTTAATCAGTATTCCTGGCTACAATTACACCATGAACAACAAAAGAACACTCCAAGTAACTCTGTGAAAAGCTTTTTGACAAGTATAAGTCAGGCGAAATATACAAAGATGTTTTCTCTTCCCACGCCACTTCCAATATGTCAATCTTGGCTTCATCCCAGAGGAACCAAGCAATAACGTGTCACGGTCACTTCGTCGCTGTCCGACCCAATGTCCTCTGTCTACCTCATACCAATCATCAGGATTAGGATTAGGATTAGTCACTAATAGACCCTCCTGTGAAACCCCTGTGAAAGTTCATATAGCATCGGGCCTGTCCTGACTTCTTCATCCTCTGTGTTGGAGATATCAGATTTGGCCTCAGTAATTCGGTTACTCCCTGTTTTTAACTGCCTTAGTTAGGGACTCCCTCCCCTTTCCCACGGATATTTTGGTATGCCCTGTGCCTCCACCACTAAATCAGTGTAGTTTCTGTTGTTGCCATTTTTGGGCTATTATTTCAAGGAAATACAGTACTATCTCACTAGTGTACTTAAAATCTGTGACTCATAGTTCCAGGCTTGGTTAGGTTGGCTGAGACGCTCCCTTCTAGTTGTTAACCTGAACTTAACTGGCAATTTACAGGAGGGCTTACTGCCAAAAATCTCACTTTTCATGCAGTGATATATGTCTCGCTAGGGATTTTTGTAAACAATAATACGTTTTAGCGCGTGTGCATGTTTTTTCATGCATGCACGTGTGTGTGTCTGTGACTGACGTTGTGTGCAGTAGAGGCCAGTCCATCCTGGGTTGCACTTGCATTCTCCATCATAAGCACTACAGTGGGCTCCGTTGTGACAGTTACATGTGTGGATACAGTTGGGTCCCCACTGACCAGGTGGACATGCTGCAACACAGTGAAAACAAAATGTCAGTGCTTGTAATCTTTAGTAAAACCAGTTTATATCATTACAGTCTAGAATATTTTCTTTTCATGTCACTTTCTACTTCTACTCCACTGCATTTCAAGTTATTTTCATCAATCTTATTTATTTCATTTTATTGTGATAGTATTTTGACTTTTTTCATAATTATCAATCTATTAAGGAATAATCAGTGGATTACCCCATAATGAAAATAATCATTATTTGCAGTCCTATGCAAAATCTTTCAGTTTTTCTGCATGAGTAATAATCTCATGATACAGTATGTTTATTATCGTAGTACAACACTTACATAGACTACTTTGAGTTGCATTGAGTCCTTTTGCATTTAATACTGACTTAATTTTCCTGATTATATTTCTTGTTTATATGTAGGTACTTTTACATACATAAGTAAGATAAGTAAAATTATTTTTACAGTGTAGCATTACTACTTCTTCTCAATACTATCTAACCAAAATACTTCCTCTAAATTATTCCTCCATGTCAGGACAGTAATATTATAAAACAAATCAAAACCACTATGTATCCTATTTATCATTTATTGAGTGAACACACGCTGGGAGCAGTCACTGCCGATCCATCCTGGATAACACTGACAGGAGCCATCAATGGGGTTGCAGGTGCCATTGTTGGTGCAGCTGCAGCTCCAGCCACATTTCTTCCCAAAGCTACCACTGGGACACACTGCACACAAGACACAAGTGTTAATCATTCATGTCCCTCAACCACATTTTTGATTGTCACTGTTGTGAAAGTATTTTAACTTCTTGAATATTACCATCTCAGACTCCATCCATGGAGCTATGGGATTTTTTTGCTAATTTGCTAATTTTGCAAGGATTCTTTGACGGGGGAGCCCAGAAACTGAACCTGCAACTTTTCGATTCCTGGACAACCCACTATACCTCCCGAGCCACAGCTGTCCCCATTGAACTTTGTTGTGCATCATGTGACCAGATGTTCTGATCAGTTCAAAAATTTACATTTACTGAAATGTAATTTGTGTAATGATGATAACACTGAAAAGGCTCAGATGCATCTTGAACAGCCTTGATCTTTGAAAGCCTTGGGCAGAGAGTGTAAGAACTCAAATATTTTTTTTGGAACAGCACATGTCAGACTTATAGTATACAGACAGGAAGCTGGATCAGCCATTAAAAACCCACGTGTTGACCTCTGAACCCTTTACAATGCAGTAGATACAATGTTCTGCAGGGTAACTCACCCTCATTACACAGTGTCCCCTTGAAGCCTGGCAGACAGTCACATTGTCCTGTGACGTGGTGGCAAGGTCCGTTACTGTGAACACACTGTGGACAAGTCTGACTGCAGAGGTGACCAAAATAACCTGGGGAGCAGACTTTGGCAAACCAGGAGAAACACAAAAATAAGTTAATACATCTGCATGCAATTTAAACCCAATTTACTAAGGTAACAGCTAACTATGCAATTAACAACTGGAAAAGTCATTTTGAGGTCATTGAGGTAGGCACAAATTCAATTTTAACAGTTAAGTTTAAACCAGGGTGTTCATAACTTCTGCCAGAAGGCAAGAGCACATACTCTGCAAGGGGCTGCAGTGGGTCAGAGAATATCTTCTGTGATTGCCTGAGAACAGAATGTTCATATATTGACTGAAGGGACTCATTTCTTCCAATAATGTTTATGGCAGTCTTTCCCAGATGACCATGCTTTTAACTGTACAGTAAGATTGCCATACTATGCTGACATCCATTACCTAATAATGCTCTCTAGAACAGCCTGGTAGAATAAAAATATATTCTTCTGGTCCCCTCCATATACCCTGCATCTATGTTAAAGATATAAGCTCTGTTCTAAACAAAAACAACATGGGCCTTTCACCTAAAGCTGTTATCCAAGTGGATGCCAAGTTACTTATTGGTTCGTCATTTTTGACCACAGGACTTTGTACCTCACTAACCTCACTGTTTCTCCCTCTTGAGCTGTTGTAATAAGTGAATTTCCCTGCTGAGTGATAAATAAAGTCTCTTAAGACACACCAGCTGATACAGAATGCTCTCTCTCTCACTCAACCAGTCCAGGCAGATGGCCACCCACCATTAAGTCTGGTTCTGCTGAAAGTTTCTGCCTGTTAAAAGGCTGATTTGTCTCGCCACTGATGACACCTGCTTGTTCTTGGGGGAAATGTTGGGTTTCTGTTAATTCATTGATTTAACAGAATGGTCAAGAACTGCTCAAATGTGAAAGTATCATGACATAAACTTTGTTGGGAATTGGCACTATGCGAATAAAGATTGATTGCTTGATTGCTTGATTGATTGATTGTTTGAGTCTTATCTTGCACTTACTAGGGCCGTTCATACTCAAGTTAACTGTGGAAACCTAAGTGTGTGCTGAAGTTGTCTCTGTTTCTTGTGATAGGTACAGGATATTACTGTTTGAGCAGTAGTAGTTCTGTACAAGTACAATTTAAAGGTACTTGAAATGTCAACATGTTCCCAGATCTCAGCTGTTGAGGTACATTGTTAATATTCCTGATAGGAATGATGGATACATCTAAATGGATAAAATAAGACTTAAGTTGAAATGAACTCCTGTATCCTTGAAGTCAAGTGTCAGCTGTGTGATGATCTTGGAGCATGTGGTGCTGATGTAGTGCTTACTCCTCTGACAGCTGGTGCCTCTGTATCCTGGAGCACACTCACAGGTTCCTTCATCAGGAGAGCAGGAAGCTCCGTTCTTACAGTTACAGGGGAGGGAGCAGTTTGGGCCCCAGTGCCCTGCAGCGCACAAACTGTCACAGTGTATACCTGCTCTCACACACACACACACACACGCAGAAAATCAAGATACTTTTTAGTTTACTTTGTACTGTAAATGTGTAAATAACCCAAATGTTCAATAACTCAAATCTTTTATCGTATCTTTTATCTTTATTCTATTTTCTGCCCCAGTGTACTGGGAGAACAGCTAAAACAACAGCTAGGATAACAAAAACTAAAATGAAAAACAGTATAATATACATATTATACTGTTTTTCATCAATTTCACACAGCTGTCAAAGGTCCAACAACACTGTATTCGTTATACATTGCCGCAAACCCATCCTGAATTTCAGCTGTCTAAAAGAGCTCTGCTGAGGTCTCCTGAGAGCAGGCTGTTTCTGCACCTTTAAATGATAATGAGCTCCGTCTGTCGACACCTACTTGGAGAGCCTTGCCAAATGGCCTTGCGTGCTGCAATTCCCACTCAGGAAGATGATGCCTCTTACGCTAGCTGATAGCATGTGCTAATATTTACGTGGCTCACGGAGATGCTTTTGTTCAACCATACAAGTTTGACTCAGAATCAGACCCAGAAGGAGAGGCTCCTGAAGAAACACAGACTCTGTGGCTGCAGCAGGACGTTTCAGAATGGTTAGTATGTCTTAATAATGTTAGTTTGTTCATATGTGTTGTTACAGTTACTACCATGTTGCTAATGGCTAACAGCTAGCGAATGCTGTGTTTGTCTCCAACACAGTCTCCAAACTCTTGGACACTGTTCGTATCGTCTCCGTCTCCAGTCTGCACATGTTTCCAGACTTTTTACTGTGACAACCAAGCTCCATCGTAATATTACTAACATTAAACTCGCTTCAAACACCATTGCATAGCGGACCGAAGCGGAGCTAACTAGTTAGCCAGTTTCCAGCTGACTTCACCATACTCGTAGGCAACTGTAAATACTATCAAACCGTGGCGACACTTACCTGTGGCTCGGGTGCAGTTGCTGGGTCCAGTATAGTTAGTACTGATCCTTTTACGAGGGTCAGTGTCGAGGCAAAGCCAGCTTTGTACTGACCCTCGTTACTGAAGCTGTCCGATGTGAAGTGGTTAGCACACACACACAAACTTACAGGAACCGTAGCCGGCACGTTGTCGTTAAAAATGAAACACAACCACTAGCCCTTTTCACACAGCGTCTCCGGGTTAACTCCGGAGCGGTGGTTCGCCAATTCTCCGCCGATGGTGAGTCACACAGAGCCGAGCAGCCAGACGAGCCGGAGTGTCAGTTCACACAGAAAGCCGGAGCTGCGGCTCCTAAAGAGGTGTGACGGTACACGTCATGATGATGACGTCGGTGTTTCCCAGGTGTCTCCCCTGTCAATCTAAACCTGCGGACCGTTTCTAATCATATGGACGCTGTTATAATGTGCAGTGATTGAGATCCTGACCCACCAAACATCCTGGAAAGTGACGAAATTGCGTTTTTTGCTATAAATGACATAATTACATAATCACCATCAGTAAACAGGAGGCTGTCTGACTCACTCGCGGGGACGGAGGCTGCCTGAAGTCTTGGTTGGAGGGTTGACAGTCACAGCGATTTATTTTCATCACAAACACTCAAAGTTAAAGTGTTTCGCCGGTGACAGACGCTGTTTTTCGGGCAGAAATGTGACGAAGAGTTGGTAGAACGGACAGGAGGACGGACGCTGCTCCACATACAGCTGCGGTATTTGTTTTCCTCATATAAGTTGCCA
>OMLP01039778.1:0-10625 GCA_900302685.1 Spondyliosoma cantharus | reverse complement strand
TTACTGTGACAACCAAGCTCCATCGTAATATTACTAACATTAAACTCGCTTCAAACACCATTGCATAGCGGACCGAAGCGGAGCTAACTAGTTAGCCAATTTCCAGCTGACTTCACCATACTCGTAGGCAACTGTAAATACTATCAAACCGTGGCGACACTTACCTGTGGCTCGGGTGCAGTTGCTGGGTCCAGTATGGTTGGTACTGATCCTTTTACGAGGGTCAGTGTCGAGGTAAAGCCAGCTTTGTACTAACCCTCGTTACTGAAGCAGTTCGATGTGAAGTGTTTAGCACACACACACAAACTTACACAAACCGCAGCCGGCACGTTGTCCTTAAAAATTAAACGAAACCACTGTCTCTTCTGTTCTTCTGTAGCTGGGACAGAATATAGGCACTTATGTTGATTTTTACAACCAACAACAGAGCAATTTGTGTGTCTAACTCTGAGCGACGACATTGCTAAACACTGCTATCTCACCGCTGGACACACCAAACTTCACCTCGGGGATGAACGCCCCCCTCTCGGATATCTCCTATCACTGCGCAGAGGAGGTCGACCGATGAAAATGACTCCTTTCGTTACGTAACGACAGGAGCTGAATCTGAACAGCCTGTAGGAGCACCGTTTTACCAGTGGATGGGCTGCAGAGACCATGCAGGAATCGCTTGTTTTCCTCATTCTGGGAGTTGTCAGGCTCAGGGAGGACAAGTTTAAACATGTAGAGATTAGAGAAAACGTGTTTTTCATAATATGGGACCTTTAAAGAATGATGTCAAATAAGTAATATTGATCTGTTAGGACTGTACTGTACAATAGCATCTGAAAAAAAGTAATTTTACGCTCTAACAATAAATGTAATCAGTACAAGTAGTGCAAAGAAGCAATAGAAGAAGTGCAAAGAAATCAAGAACAAACATTGGATAAAAATGCATACACGGTGTGAAAAAAAGTACATTATAAACAGAAGGTTGTGTGCAGAATTTATATTGAGATTTTGTTGAGAAACTAGAATATTCGCAGTTCCTGAGGAATATGAATGTGATTGCTGCATCTGCTGCCGACAATGTACTGTAATTGGTAAATTCATCACACAATTCTGGGCTTATAGAGCTTTGCTAGTATAGTCAGTGAAATTTCCTGTTGCGCAATCACTGTTCACATCAGCTTTGGTGATAGATGTCTGATATTACCACCCAAAATTGGTGCACTAAATAGATATGCCAGCATTTTATTAATGGCCCCAAGGTATAGGTCATTCATGAAGTTTGCTTCAAATGTGAATTTATTATGGGTCTTCTGAGAATGTGACAAAATCTGCTGGCTCAAAAATATACATTCAAATTGAATGGCCAATTTTGGTGAAAGTTGTGTGAATCAAATTTGCTTTGTTGTATGGCCTCTTTACTTCTTCTGAGTGATTATATTATTGCATCCTTCCTAGATATAAATGATTCCACAAGTATGTAACAGGAAACAATAAAAAGCAGTTTTAAGATGTATGATAATTTCATTCTATACTCAAAAAAGGGGAAAAAAAACAAGAAGCTGAACTGGAACAAAAACATCAAACAACTTGTAAACATTAATACAAGTAACCCAACAGAGGAAACACAGAAAGAATGAAGAAAGTACAAATTCGAAATGAATGAAATCATTAATAAGAAAGGTAAATTCCTAATACATGGACTCCTGCGAGAGCAATTCCGTCATATTAACAAATCTAGTAAATACTTGGCAAATCAAATTATACAAAATAAGGAAAAAACAACATTTCTGCCATTAAGGACTCATCAGGGAAGCCAACACATTTACCTTACTTTTAGAGCTTTTTATGCCAACCTATATTAATCAGAAAAAACACAAGTGAAGAGGACCACTCATTTCTCAACAGCATTGATATACTGCAACTTAGGCAGGAAAAGATTTACATGGTTGACTCCCCAATAATAAAGATCAACCTTTCCACTGCCCTCAAGCTTATTCCCAACAATAAAGCACCGGCACCAAAGCTCAAATAATCAAACTAACAACTCTACAAAAGCTAAAAACGCAAGGAGCACCAAATCATTTTTCTTGTAAAATTTTATTAATTGTATTAATTCGTAATGTGACTGAGTAGTTTTGTATGGCCCCCCCACGTGTTTGTATGTATTGCATTTGCACATGCTTCTGATGAGTTGGCGGATGTTGTCCTGAGGAATCTCCTCCCACACCTGGATCAAGGCATCAGTGAGCTCCTGGAAAGACTTTGGTGGTACTTGGCAGCATCGGATGCACCGATACATAACACCCCATAGGTGCTCAATTAGATTTAGATTAGATTAAATTAGATGGGCTTTATTTATCCCACTATGGGGAAATTCACTTATAATAACAGCTCAAGTAGCACAAGTACAGGAAAAAGAATCAGACAACAATATGTATAGTTAAATAGAAAGGAAATCGATAAAATAGGATATTTACAGAAAGCAATTCAGTGAGTGGAAAGTGATTGATCAGGTAGTGCTTGAGTTAAACAGTGCGATCGCTCTGGGGATAAACGATCTGCGGTAGCGCTCCTTCTTACATAGTGGGTGATAACAGTCTGCTGCTGAAAGAGCTGCTCAAGGTTTTCGCAGTCTGGTGCAAGGGATGAGAGGTGTTGTCCATGATTGACGTCAGCTTGGCTAAGATTCTCCTCTCACCAACCACCTGTATGGAGTCCAGTGGACAGTCCAGGACAGAGCTGGCCCTCCTTATCAGTTTGTTTAGTCTTTTCCTGTCCCTGTCCGTGCTGCTACCTCCCCAGCAGACCACTGCATAAAGGAGCACTGATGCCACCACAGTGTCATAAAATGTTTGAAGTAATGTCGTCTGCACCCCAAAGGACCTCAGTCTCCTCAGCAGATGGAGGCAACTTTGGCCCTTCTTGTACAGGGCATGCACGTTATCAGTCCAGTCCAGTTTATTGTTAAGGTGAACACCCAGGTATTTGTATTTTGCCACCATCTCTATGTCCAAACCCTGGATATTCACTGGTGTGATCTGTGGTGTCTTCCTCTGGAAGTTGATCACCGTCTCCTTTGATTTATATGCAGGTGGTTGCATTCACACCAGTTAACGTAGTCATTGATTATCCCCCTGTATTCCTGTTCATTCCCCTCAGACACACATCCAACAATGGCTGTGTCATCTTTTGGAGGTGACAATTCAAGGTGTTGTGCATGAAGTCCAATGTGAGAAGGGTGAAAAGGAAGGGAGAGAGCACCGTACCCTGAGGGGCCCCTGTACTGCATAATACCACATCCAAGACACAGTCCTTAGCCCCATTCACACTGCCGTTTGCATGCGGGGATCCTGCGCCAATTATTCGCATCCTCCTCTGTGTGAAAGTTTGTATGCGGCAAGGGATGAAATTTCGCTTCGGTGCTGATCTGCCTCTGGAGGTAGTATCAGGGCTGTATTATCGGAGAACCGAACCAGTGTGAATGGATAAGACGCCGGCACGGAGCAGGGACGTTCGGTCGGACCGTTGGTTAACTACACAGGTCCTTCACTCAACTTGATACGTAAACGTAGTAACTGTAACTGTCTTTGGCAACTTATATCAGGAAAACAAATACTGCAGCTGTATGTGGAGAAGCGTCCGTCCTCCTGTCTGTCCCGCTCGTCCTACCAACTCTTCGTCACATTTCTGCCCGAAAAACAGTGTCTGTCACCGGCGAAAAACTTTATCTCACCAAGTGTTTGTGATGAAAATAAATCAATGTGGCAGTGAGCCCTCCGGACCAAGACTTCAGTGAACAGCCTCCGTCCCCACGAGTGAGGGAGTCAGACAGCGTCCAATTTACTGATACCGATTATGTAATTATTTAAATTAGCGCAAAAAAGGTAACTTCGTCACTTTCTAGGATGTTTGGTGTGTCAGGATCTCAATCACTACATATTATAACATCATCCATATGGCTATAAACTGTCTGTGGGTTTAGATTGACAGGGGGGGGACCAGCGAAACACCTTGAATACACACCGACGTCATCATCATGGCGTGTACTGTCATGCCAGCTTTCTGTGTGAATTACACAGCGGTTCGTCTTTAAGGTGGAGATTCTTCACTCTGTGTTAATCACCGTCGGCGGATAATTGATGAACCACCGCTCCGGAGTTAATGTGGCGTCACTGTGTAAAAAGGGCTACTGTCTCAATGACCTGAAATGAAAGAGGGCCAACATTCAGTTTGTCCACTCCCTGTGTGTGAGCATCAGTATAAAAAAAAGAAAAGAAATGTCTCTGAATTTCTCCATGAGATGTGACACAAAAATTTGGACTAGGCATAGTCTCTGCTTGATTGTGATCACACTATCCTCATCAAGGCTCTCAAGAATCAGCTTGCCAACTGTTGAGGCTGTGATGGCAGACGTCCTGAGTAGTGGTTGGGACATCAGGGATTTTATATGGGCTAGTAAGTGGCACAGCATTTCCAATTTATGCAGAAAAGTGAAGTTAAACCTTTTTTTCTGTGTTTCTATGCATACAGTTTCCCAAAGCACACTGTGCAAGTCCTGCACCTTTAGCTAGTTAACTAACATTAGCTAATTGGTAAACGCTAATGGAGGCGTTACTGAATCGCCGTCGGAATTACCTTGAACTAACTAGTTAGTTGTTGTCCAGGTTAATGCTGACTTTTCTGAAACAAGTGACTGCTCCGCTATAATTGCTATTGTTAACTGAATATTATGTGCCATTATATTACTTACAAGCACTGCAGAAATTAACATCAAACTCACAATGGAAGAAGGTGTAGGTATCGTTGCTGACAACAAAACTTAATCTTTATCCTAGATTTCCTGAGACAGGCGAAGCAGTTGGTGGATTATATACATGCCAGATTTACTTCACTTCACACTTTCATGAGAAGTTTCCAGCTTCATGTTCCGAATTGTAATTTCAATTATATGTAAGGCATAAACAAAACAACTCTATTAAAGAGCAACGTTTTGCTGCCCTGGGGTGTGGTTTCTGGTGAGTGGCGTTCAGTTTAGTTGGTGTGCAACATGGTTACATAATCCAACAGTACAGACATTGACATGTGACTTGATGGTTGGAAAACAATTTCATAAAAAACGTTTCTTTTACTTTACTTTCCCCTTAAATGCAGGAGGCCAACGCATTGCTTCTTAAGTAGTCAGGGAGCCCAGTTGAAGAAGCCACTGAGGACAAAGCAAGGCTGAGTAGGCAGCGGACCTATAACCCTATAACCCAGCAGCTGGGTTACCCAAAAAAGATTCAACTCAATGGAAAAAAAACACAAAAAGGACCTAACAGGCTCAACCCAGGGTTTGGGTAGCTAAAATAACCCAGCATTTCTTAGTGAGGACACAATAATACACACACACCATAGACAGCAGGCAGGAAGTAGTGGAAAACTGCTGACTGCTTTTGGTATACTGTTATCTTACAGAATTTAATCAGACAATGCATGGGAAATTCTGCAAAGAGGACATTGTTATTAAGTCTTACCAGTCCAACCAGCCAGGCAGTGGCAGTGACCAGTAGAGTGGTGACATCCATCAGCATGACTGCAGTCGCAGTGTTCATTACAGTCCAGACCATAGGTACCATCCTGAGAAGGACGAACAGTAACCGTCACAGAAATTCAGTAACATGTCTATTGAAATGAGATGAAGCAGAAATGTACATTTCAGAGAGAAACTTCGATTCTTTTGCAAATTGAATTTTAGCTACACAAGATTAATATTTAAAGGGATATTCCAGTATAAGTTTAATCCATGGTCTGACACATCATGACACAGAGTAAGATCCCCCCTCGAGAAATCAAGTTTGCAGACCGAGTGCAGTAGAGTTCCGCTACTCTACTCTACTCTACTCTACTGCACTCAGTAATCAACTCGTTGGGCTTCCCCACAACGAGGAAGCTTCTGGAGTGGAGTGAGTTGTGTTTCTCTTTTCAATAGAAATCCGGCAACGTTGTCAGATGTTTGATGCTGTTCTGAGAATTATTTGTGGCTATGAGTGGCTTTTTGATGGCGTTTTCATCTTGGAGGCATAGACTGCAATGTATTGTTGTCGTGCAGTCTTTTCTGAGGATGCTAAAACTATATAAGCTAGCGGTCTGCAAACTTAATCTCTTGAGGGGGGGTCTTACTCGGTGTCAAAGTGTGCTAGACCATGGATTAAATTTACACTGGAATATCCCTTTAATGCAGGTCGTTATGAAGGGGGATAAAAGAAATTATTGGCTGGACAACTAGTGACGATATTTGGTAAAATTTGACAATAAGTGGAAATAAAATGCAGTAATAAACATTGACTAACATTCCAATATCAGTTAAGTAATGTATGTAGTTTGTATCAGGGCTGTTTCTGTCTTTTTGGGTGCCCTCTGCAAGATGCTGTTTGGGGGCCCCTATTTTGTCAAACTATGATGGATAGATTCCTAACCCTTTTAGGTGATCCACAAAAATGCAACAATCTATTACATTTTAAGAGGAAAACAGGCTAGAGTCTTGAAAACCTAGGTAATACAAGGTATGGGGATCCTCTATAGGTCAATGAATGAAACTGATGCAGTGTTCCTCAAAAACGTTTATTTTAAATTGCAAAACATTTTTAAACTTAAACATCCTGGTCCGGTGGTACTGAAGGTGGCCTTTCTGCTTCCTTGTCCGCGGCTCCACAATATTTCAGATTTGCTCCTGAAAAGACAAAAGTCCTCAGGTTACCAAGCAAAATAGGTCGAGTTATGTTACACTAATGCAGAAATTCATAATCTGTTTTTATATAAACATTGCAACACAGTACAGTGTCCCTTTAAAGCATGCAATGCAATTTCAAAATTGTCACTTTCAAGCAGTTTTCGACACATTGTACTTGTTAGAGTTATAAAACGAAGATAAATGACTGATGAGCACTATGTGATATTGAAGGAAAAGAAAAGAATTGTGGACTACTTTTACCTAACCAGTGGCACTGCTAGAGTCTGTTGGGGCCCTAGGCAAAAAAAATCCCCAGGGGCCATTCAACCACCATTCATCACCATTATGTTATAATAATCTGACATCAAAACATTTTTACGAAATTTAAAAATTTTTTTTATTTCATTAGAAATTTCTAAATATAAATATAAATAATAATGAAAACCAGAACAATAAATAACTAAATAACTTCAATGTTGTCACATTGCAAATAACCCACATTATAAGGCCAGTGGTCATCACGCATAAAGCATTGATTTTGGCTAGTGCAAATGCTGCCACTACTGCATGTCCTCACATCAAAGGCCTTCAGAAAAGTGTGCTCTACTGAAAAAAAAAGCCAGTGCTCACATTCGTAGAATTTTCAAAATATAAATATCAACAACATTAAAAACATTGTAATTTTAAAAATATAAAGAACAATAAAAACATAAATAACTTCAACGTTGTCACATTGCCTGTCTTGCATGTTCACAAACTGCGCGTCGGTGCCTAACTGATGATATGGTCTTAACCTATATGCTGTGGGCAGAACTAACGATCATATATTGTATAGTTTTCTTTAAATGTACTTTAATTTGTTTTGTTTTGTTAATTTGTTGATAAATATTTTAATAAATGTGGTAAAGAACTCAGTAGAGTTAACGATAATCCACAATAGGCCTAATATGTAATATGTATGTTCCATTCCGTTTTCTATTCCGCTTTTCCCTCACGGGGTCGCGGTGATGTTAGTTAGATTTTAGATTAGTGGAGCCTATCCCAGTTACACGATGGGCGAAGGCCAGGATACACCCCTGAATGAGTCGCCAGCTCATTGCAGGACCCTTACTGATGGCAGAGGCATGGTGCCAACTGCACATCAGGAGCAATTTTGGGGTTCAGTGTCTTGCTCAAGGACACTTCGGCATGTAGCTCAGTCCCGCCCAGGGGAGCCTGGATTTGAACCAGCGACCTTCCGATCACTGATCGAATGGCTCTACCCACTGAGCTACAGCCGCCCCATGTATATGTAATATGTATATGTATATGTGTTGTTGCACACTTCACCTTAGAGACCTAAACTGAGGACACACTAAAATAATCCTAAAGTAATGTTACATGGTAAATATTTAACAGCATAGGAGGTCTATGACATCCAGCAGCTCCCACTGGACAAGGATACAGCAGACATGACAGACATCTTCCTAACAACACACCCTCC
The DNA here is from genome assembly GCA_900302685.1 of Spondyliosoma cantharus. Lineage (NCBI taxonomy): Eukaryota > Metazoa > Chordata > Actinopteri > Spariformes > Sparidae > Spondyliosoma > Spondyliosoma cantharus. Next base: position 2,442 of record OMLP01039778.1, on the reverse strand, counting down.
CTCCCAAATGTTAAGCCAAAGCGCTGGACCTGCTATAATTCATTAAAGCGGGTGTCACTTCAGTCAGTCAGTCAGTCTTATGGCATTCACATGTGACATATACATTTTATTTTAGCCCTTTACTAAACCAAACACTTAAGATAGCTAAACATTCAGCATTAGCTCCCCTCCACCCCACATCATGAAAACAAACCTTACCTTTATTCTGTGAGTGTTTTTCTTCATCTAGTTTCTTCTTTTTTCTGAACCAGATGAATGGGTTTGTTTTGATTCAATGCAATGAAGGACCCGTACCGGCTGGTCACAAACTGGTGCAACTTGCCTCGCCTCTCCTCGCTTAGTAATACTGGTCGTCATAACAACACGGCGCGGTAGAAACCAGATCTGACCAACCAGCTGGCGTACGTATCGCCTTGGCTCGCTTGTGCCAGGTACTTTTCACACCTTTTCCGTCGGGTCACTCCCCAGATATTGAGGCCGAACTTGCAACATGAGGTGCACCCGCATAGTCTGCATATAGCAAGAAACGGTTCTGGTTTGTATGGTGTTCATGGTTAAGTGAAACTCTCACCAAAATGCAACCGAAGCTTTTTTTGTCAATGTATATGAGTCAAAACTTCGTGTAAAAGCATAATTACGACGAAAGAGGCACTTTTAAGATTTATCACATTTTCATTTTCGGGTCAAACTCATTTTCAATGCGAGTGCAAGGGGCAAATTAGCGATTGCATCAAAATCGCTATTTTTAAAACACTAAGAAGGCTCGACACAACATAAAAGTTTGCTCGTAGTATCACCAGGGTCTCTACACATCTATCCAATAGCACAGCAACTGAACTGTTAGCATATCATCTTTCTGCTGTCTTTTTCAATACGATTGTCTCACTGCCTTTAGTTAGTTCAATGGCGCCCAATCCACCTCCCCATCACAGCCCAGTCTTCGCAGATTCACCAGCTTCATCGTTTCATCAGCCTCTCTCTCTTATAGTCATCAGCCACTGCCACTCCCAGTATGTGGACTTTCTGTAGAGTGCAAACGACTTTCTGAGAAATAGAAGAATAGAAGAAATAATGATAACTGTACATTAACGAGCCACTAAAGAAGTTGTAGTTTTCCATTTTCAGTGAATGCAACACAGGATGACATCGAGACTGGTTAATCAGAGAGAGGGGTTGCGTGAAGCATCCGTGTTTTATTGGCTGATAGCCTCGCGGGCTCTTCGTCATGAAGAGGCTCTTCCGGTATCTAAACCGTTGGCGCGCTGGAGGGAGACGTTTTAGCAACAACACGAAAGATGGATATAAGACGTTTTTTCAAAAACAAGGAGGCTGACTCGACTGAGGCTCACGTCTCCGGGGAGCCGTTACCAGAAACAGGTCAATGAATAATTAGGGCCCGAGCAGGTCACAGACCTGTGAGGTCCCTATTGAAATTGGAAGGATTATTTATTATTATTATTAGGGCCCGAGCAGGTCACAGACCTGCGAGGTCCCTATTGAAATTGGAAAGATTATTTATTATTATTATTATTATTATTATTATTATTATTATTATTCTTCTGCGCTTTAACTGCTGTTTTGGAGGCTTGAACATACCCCAAAACTCACCAAATTTGGAACATACGTCACATCTGGCGAAAAATTTTATATTTTAGTGTCATTGGGGGTGGTCGTGACCTGCGGGCTCAGTAGCGCCCCCTATTGTAACGTCCGCTGCCAACGTGCACATACATGACCTAAATTCGAAAATATTCAAAAACCTTATATCCACGCGTTCACTGAATTGTGCTGAACCTCGTGATATAGGCCACGCCCATTTCCGCCTAGAGTTTTTTTCCGCTAGCGCGCGAAATGTGGAAAACCTACTTTTACTATCTCCTCCCAGGCAATTTCACCGACATGCACGAAACTTTGCACACAGCATCTGTGGAGCGTCGTGACAAAAAGTTATGGAAATCATTTCGATTGTCCAAACGATACTCACATTATTAAATGACAACTTCCTGCACATTTCGTGTCCAAACAGGAAATGTTGCATATCTCCACATTGGTGTGTTTGAATGACATGTAACTCAGGTTCCTTCTTCCCCATGAGCCCCTGAGCTCTGTGCTAAATTTTGGCAGATGACCACAAGGTGGCGCTCTTTAAATTCAACTATTTTATATCTCCACATCGGGTCGTCGGATTAACGCGAAACTTGGTACATTTTGTCAACGCCCTCCTGAGGATATCTGACGAAGGGGTTACCAGTTCGACACCAGATGGCGCTTGGTGGCAGTTTTTTTGAATATTTGGCCCTGTGCCCACATCATAACACTTATGGAAATGAAATTCATAGGGGTGGTAAAGACTGGCCCCTGTAACAAACACACCAAATATGACCTGCAGGTGGCGCTCAATGGCTCTGTAGCGCACTTTATTGTATCGCCCCGCCTCCTACA
>OMLP01039775.1:25055-43134 GCA_900302685.1 Spondyliosoma cantharus | reverse complement strand
ATGAGCTTGACCCGAAAACGAAACTACGGTAAATCTTAAAAGTGCCTCTTTTGTCGTAATTATGCTTTTACACAAAGGTTTGACTCAAATGCATTCACAAAAAAAGCCTAGGTTGCATTTTGGCGAGAGTTTCACTTTAACACAAACCACTGTGTCAACAAAAGGTCAACAAGCGATGTGTAAAAAAATTTAAAAAGAAGAAAGAAATATAAAAATCCACTCAGAACGCTCTGGAAGACATCGCCTGCTCATCAGCTCCTGCAGGTATTCGCTGGGGGGAGCAGTCGTATTCATGTGTGAAATTTGACAACTTGATGGAAAATATGAGCACAGGGACTCACTTTTACATGAGTGACTCCTAATGAAGAGTGAGTACACTGAAAAAGCTCATAAGTTTAAAGTATTTCCATCAGTAGAGCCTCATATTCCTCGAGCAGCGCCTTAAACGTCTACCTGCTCTGCTCCAGACTGCCTAACAAACTGCTAACGAAGACAGATGAACTAATGACTGAAGGTAATTGAAAAGAAATCACTGAAGATCAGTCATCCTCTATTAATCAGTCTGTCATTATAACTCTCTGTCCTGCTCTCAAACACACTCCAGTGAAAATATGCTGACCTGCTCCGTCATAACTGCAGCGCTCATTAAAACTGCGCTGAGAGTTCAGTAGTGAAACTCTTCAGAGAGCCAAAACCAGAGCGATGTTTTCAGGTGGATCAAAGACCATCAGCTGTCATGATTTTGTGGGAGTTGTGTGTTGCTCGCAGGACGGCGGTGCCACCCTTTCACCTCCAGCCTCTAATTACAGACGAGTTCACTGGAGTGGAAAAACTCTGAACAGGCAATTCGCTTCCACTTTCCTCTGTGTGTACGCTCGTCTCGCTGCATGCTTCAGTGCGACATACTTGCCCACATGCCTGTTAGTACATGTGTTTCTCTGCGTGTGTTCAAGCCTCTGGCAGTGCCGTCTCAGTGGCTGCTGCTCGCTGACAGTTAAAGTTGTCTCCGCCATCACTCTGCTGCAGCGCCGCCAGCTCACAAACCTCCACCTAGTCACAGAATGCGCTGCCTCGCGAGCCAAAACGTATGTGCTGCGTGGTGATGAATACAAACTCTGTGATGTCATCCCCGTCTGCTAATGTCTCCGCAGCCAGCTCGGCCTTGTGAAGGAAGCCCTGACGGCATTAAGCAGATGGATGTTGCTCAGACTGAGGAAAGGAGTTGTCATATTTTCTCAGACAGGTGTTGCGGGTCAGCAGCGGCTGAGTCCTCTCTGCTGTCAGACAAAGACCATCATAGGCCTTTGTCTGACTATTTGGCACTTTTACGACAGTCACGTCTGTTGAAGTGAATGTCGGCGCCGTTTGGCTGCAGTGGTGTTTGAATGTTTCGCTAAAAGCAGCAGATGAACAGGTGATTCTGTATTTTTGCAGAACGTCTTCAGAGGATGCAGAGTCGCTGCGACACAGTGCATCTGTGTTGATTTACCGGAAGTGCTGACTGATGTGAATCTTCACTCAGCATGTTACACAGAAGCATGAAGACCACGAACGAGATTTAAGCTATGTCGGGCTGCTTCTGTCACAGTCTTGATGTCAAAAGACATCTAAAGTCAGCAAACAAATTGAAAACAAACAACACTTGGGGTTCTGGGCGGTACTATGCCTGAAAAATTCAAGATTCAAGGACTGTTTCCTGCATTCTGGTGAATGTATTTATAGAAAGAAAATTAAAAGTAAAATGCAACAGCATTCGCCCTCTAGTGTACATATGCATAAGGTAATATTTAACACTTTTAAACATACATTTTTTTGGAGAGGCCGTGTCGCAGAAAAATCAGTGTGTCATATTTTACAGCCCCTTTCCTTTACGACTTAATAAGAAATATGAATTCCTCCTTCTTTTCTTCTCTGAGGATAACGAGGTGCAACAGTATAGCAGACAAGACACTATGCAGTGCCTGAAACAGGTCGTGTTAACTAAAAGGGAAAAGAGGGAAATGTCAAAAATTGGGAGGCACTCTGACAAATTGTGACCCCGGGAAGAAAACTGAGAGAGGCTAATCAGGAGGGATGGCAAGTATGACAATGATTATAGGCAACTTATTATAAACCAGCAATTAAATAAAAACAGCCGCCATTGTAGACTCTATTCAACACAGATGTCTGTTATCGGTGTTGCTGGTGTCAAGACTGGTCCCCAGTTTTTACCTGTGTACTACTGATGGTTTGTTACCTTAGTGTTTTGTTATGTTTTTTACTTAAAGAGGTCATAGTAGCTCATTTTCAGGTTCAAACCTTTTATTTGGGGGTTCTAGTAGAGTAGGTTTACATACTTTAATTTTCAAAATAACACGTCACCTGCCACATCATCTGCAGCTTCCCTTTTCACACTGTGTCGTGCTCTGTTTTAGCTACAGAGTGAGACATCTGAGACATCTTCGGTAAGAGTTGCACATGCGCATTTCTTAATGGGAAGGATGTAGCAAATCGGAGGCAGAGTAGGCCGGGCCATGCCAAACAAGGCAGTGTGATCTAAAATAACACCCCTCCAGCAGTAGCAATTGTATGTCCGTTACAAAGCGACGCACATAAGTTATGGAAGTAAAGGCTCGACTCCAAACCAGGCGTTTCAGCCAGTGTTTTCTCAGAGAGTAACTTCCTTTGCCGTGGCTTTTTCCCTTGGCAGACCTTGTACATTCACAGAAAGGGTACTTAACACAATAAGGTAAAGGCAAAAACCCATAAAGCACAACATGACCTCTTTAAGTCTTTACAAGGTCTAGATGTTGATGGATGGAGTGTGTTACATTGCTTCACCCGCTACAACACACTCCATTGGCTGTTCTCTGCTTGTGTAAAGTGGCTTTCCTTCGAGCAAAATAGATGAAAGTGGTGGAAACGTATCAGACACAAAGAAAGTGTCACATAGTGGTGGACAAATCTCAGTGAAATCTCATCACACTGTCTCCTGACAATCCTCTATTTCTCTTGGTTGGACATGTATTATCCCTGTATGGTTACCCACTACGTCGCTGCTCTTGGTCTGCAAAGCTTTAAAGCTGCAAAAGACCAAATTGTTCCTCACTGGGAACTCTGGTGTTACGGTGATACTGTGGGTTGTCACTTCAGTTCCACTCAGGAAAAACCTGGAACGCCTTGCTCTAACCACACTAACCTGCACGTGGAGTCAAACTCCTACCACCGACACAGTGTTGATGAATGACTGGACAAAAAACTTCCAGTACTCTCCTCACACTCTGATGAAGACGTACTTTGCCGAAACAGTCCTCCGTGTTTTGTGATGCGTGCTCTAATTGAAATTTGAAAGACCACATTGGAGGCGTTTTAGCTCATTAACTCCAAATTGTTTGTATTTCATTGCTGCTCTCCTCCCAAAGCAAGTTTTTAGATTGATATCCACCCTCCAGGGAGGTTTTCTATTAGTTTTACTACGTTTTTAAGATGGCTTTGCAGAGATGATCAGTCATGGTGAACAAGTTTAGGACTTTATAATTTTTTTGCCAGTTAATGTCTCAAAGCAGGGACCATTTATAAAAGTTTTGTTGATGGTACAGTACAGTTTGATATGTGTCTTAATGAATAAATGAGTCATGATGTGAAAAGTCAAATAAAAAAAGATAAAATTAAAACATGTCTATTTTATCAGCAGCAGCCTGAAAGTTGATTTTGATTTGATCGATTTAATTAATAACATGGAATAGAAATCAGTTCCTGATTCATTAGATGTTCTTATTACTAAAACTATAAGGCTATAATGAACTCCCTCAAAACAAATGCAGTCTAATATACAGTAATGTCTTTAAAATAACATAATTGCAGTCTTTCTAATATTTGTTATTTCATTCTAACCCAATTTATACTGAATAGAGGGGATTAAATATTCAGTATAACATGATGAAACTCAACAGAACCACAAACTACAGGCTCCAAAATGACCATAATGTTGAATCAACAACTCTCTAAAACTATTAAACCACTGACTTTATAATTTATTGACAAAAAAAGTGCCTCAAACATGCATTTCCTTACGTAGCAGCAGGGTGCAACTCCACTAGTTTCAAAAAGTCTGATTTCATGTAAGCTTGTGAGAAAAAGACCCTCCTTCTAGCTCGATTTATTACCTAAGTGAACAGGTTTTCCTAATGAGTTTATTGTCTGAATCTATACTTTCAAGTCTTCTTCAATACAACACAATGTTCATTTAGTAAATTAGACTCTCATTGATTAATCTATCTGAAATAAAAATCACAATAGCGTCAGCATTCTTTCTTTTTGCACTAGAATCCTAAGGTTTCTGTCTTCGACCTCATTGTTAGTCCATCGTTACATTACACACGGCACAAATTGTTGTGTTGTGGTCAGTGTAAATAGGCACTGTATAGGCATTGATTGAATGACTGCTGCACCTCACTGGAAATGAAATGAAATAATAATTAAAGCTGGTGAAGAAGGTGAATTTTTAACTTTGACTCCTGCAGGAGGGCGAGCCGGTCGGCAGCACCATCCTCCAGCTCGTGGTGTTGGACAAAGACACGCCCAGGAACGGCCCGCCTTTCTCCTTCCACATCGTCAGCGGCAACGAGGACCGCCGTTTCAACGTCGACCAGGGCGGCCTGCTGTCGCTCTCTGCTCCACTCAAAAAGAAGGTCAAACCCCATCACCAGCTCAAGATACAGGTAACAATGCAGTGTGCGATTATAGGGTTTGTTCGTTTTCTGAATGTAGGCTTGCTTACTCATCTTTCCTGTGTGTTATCAACCAGTGAGAGGATAAAACAAAAATCTGATGTCATATCTGTCAGATCTCATCTTTCACCCCTGAAATTCACATCTTCATCTATGTGCTGGAGTCTCGTGACCACAAAATGAGAATCTGACCCACTATGTGAGGAACTGCAAAGTGTTTATTGTAGTTGGTGTAGTCAGTGATAAACTGCCGATGCGGTACAGTGTCCCTCGTGGTCTCCCTGGCTGGGTCGCTGACAAAGCTGTCAGGAGAGGTGGTGATCACACTGAACAGCGGAGGAAGTGGCAACAGAGTGATTTCCTTGTCTGCTGTGGTTCAGGAGTCACCCGTGTGTCCTGTGGTGCTTTAGGTTCACAGAGAACCCCCCAAAAAACAAAAAAAAAAAAACTGATTTGACTTGAGATAATATCTCTCATTGGTTTTGGAGTCATACTTGCTGCATGTTACATTTTATCGTTCATCATGAAAATCAAGGCCTATTATAAAAATCCACTCTCGGAATCTATCTATAAGCAGAGTTTAATAAAGTTTACCCTGTGAAGTCTTTCTACCAGAAATAAAAGGTTATCATGAGTTCAAAGCTTTCAAGGCTGTTCAAGATTATCGACGGAGAGCATTTTTGAATACAGCTGAATATGCATATTACTGTGTTACATGTTTTTTATAGGCTGGTTTTAAAGTTTATTTGGGGCTCTCAAATTGCTGATAATAGTTTAGTCCTAATAACTGCATCTTCTCATCTGATTCTTAACTAGATAGCAAATATATTCCTACATATGAAATTATTCTGTTAAGTTGTTTTACTGAAAGGGTCCCACTGACTAAAAGTTAATGAGACATGATAGCGGTTTAATTTTTTTTTACTTGCTATTTATTTACCAATCAGGTGACAGACAGCGGCCATCCTCCCCTCTCCTCCATCTGTGTGGTTAACATCAATGTCACCGAGCAGAGCAAGTATCCTCCCTCTGTAGTGCCTTTGGAGGTCTTCATCACCACCTCCGGTGGACTGTTTGCCAACCGGGTCATCGGCAGGCTTCACGCCTCCGACCAGGACCTCCAGGACGTCCTGACCTACAAGCTGGTATCAGAGAATCCAGATGAGGGGAGATTTTCCGTCGACGCGACTGATGGGAAAATCTGGGCGGACGAAAACCTGGAGGAGGGCTCCTACTCCCTCAACGTCAGCGTGACTGATGGGAAGTTCAGCGTCTGGACTGGGGTCAAAGTTCACGTGTGGAAGGCCAATCAGAGGGCACTGGACTCCGGCCTGACGCTGCAGCTGTTCGGGTTGTCACCGGAGGAGTTTCTGGGCGACCACTGGAGAGGCCTTCAGCGCAGCCTGGGACAAGCACTGAGTTTACCCAGACAAGAGCTTCACCTGGCCAGCCTGCAGCAGCTACCTGACACCAAGATGCTGGAGGCCCTGCTGGTCTGGAGGCCTCAGAGTGGACTGGTCCAGTCTCTGCCAACCAGCAGACTCGCAGGTGAACAATCACGACACATGCTGAGCCATTTAAACTGATTGTCCCTTAAATGACCCAAGTCTACTCCATAAGAGATACTGATAAGGCGCTTAAAGGAACAGTTCACCCAGAAGGGAAATTTCAGTCATTATCTCCTCACCTCCTCATTTGATTTTCACCCTTGATGCTCGGTCGAGCTTGTGCACCAGCTTCAGACGATGTGTGCGCTGAAGCTTAAGGCTGAGCAGCTATAGTGAAGATTTCGGCTTTAAAAAGGTTGCAAATAAATACTATTCAAATCAGGTTGGGATCTGTGAGCTGTTATGATTATATGATTTGTTCACCCGACTTTCCATCAGCATGGGGAGAAGAAGATAGTGACTGAATTTTTATTTGTAGGTGAATTGTTCATTTAGCACTATGTGATATAGAGGAAATATGATATGTGATGCATTTTAAATGAATCAAGCAAGTAAACATTTAGATTAACATTCTTTATATCCATCTTCTTGGATTTGGAAATTACATTCAAAAAAGTTCTAGATATAAAACGATGATATTTAAGTTTGCTAACTGAGACCCAAAACACATCATTAACTGCCATTAAATGGAAAATAATTTGAAGTTGTTCCACAGAGCAATGCATATCAGGTATTTCTTCAATAGTGTAGGACTCTTTGAGAAAATGTTGGCAGCCATTAGTTTGGACTCGTAGAGAGTCAGGTAATCCTGTGAGATGAAGAGGTCTCTTTGAATGCGCCGTCTGAAAGGAGAACTCTTTCATGTAGGGATTATATCGGACATCGAGGACTCTCTGGGCCTCAGCATCCTCAGGGTGAGCCACAACGGGTGTCTGGGCACCGGCTGTCCGCCGCGAGGCTGCAGGAACGCCGTCCAACTGACAGGAGACAGACTGAGCCATTTCACTACCGCTAGAGCCGGTTACATCACCCCACATCACACCTGGGAGAGCGTCTGTCCCTGTAACGGTACGTCTGTCTTTGTGAAGTGTGTGTGTGCTTCAGAGAGCTATTAATGAGAGAGTGTGTTCATGTGGGCATTGATCTGGGCGACCTGAGTGAACCAGGGAAGAAGCAGCAGCCGCCTTTATCAGCAGGAACGACGATTTTGAGTCTCACTGACACCTTCGTCTCTTCTAAAGAGCAGGACGAGGCTGCAGCAGCGTCTTCCTGCTGCTCTCAATTGATCCGATTCAAAACTACAGCGAGCGCTGAATAAGAAAGCTGGACTCCAGCAGAGTAACTCTCTTAACTCTGTTTTCATCCACACAGAGCAGAGAGTACACACTGTCCACGACCGACATCCATCTCATCCAACTGATGAGGATGATGATGTGAGACAGAAAAAACACATGAGAAAACCTGAGGTGTAGGAAGGTTTACATCCACCTACATTCTTTCTTCTGTCCTAATAGAAAAAAAATTACATTTTCAGCTTTTAGGCTTTTATTTATTATTTATTTCTACATTAAAGACTTAAAAAAAAGCCAAATACAGGAGAGGTGGTCTATTGAAAGGCTCAAAGAAAGATATTAATTCTTTTTTTTAAAGGATAGAAAAGCAATTAGGGGACAAAATATTAACAGAAATACGGAAGAGAGAAGGACAATTCTTTTTCATTCGTGCTGTACTGAAACTCCAGTGCCAAGTTACTGTGAATAGAAACGAAAGCATCTGGACTGGAAACGGCCCAGGACAGGAAGGCTCTACAGCTGCTGATTAAAACAGCCCACAACATCATGGCACTTTTGGCAGCGCACAGTCAAACTATGGCTATTTGCTTCACCAGTATTAATGCGCAGAGTTGATCTGAGCCACGCCCGCGATGTCTCGCGACAGCAGCCAACCTGACACAATCCCCGTCTCCCCCTATTAGTTGTTATTGTTGTAAATGGAAAGAACGCTAATTGGAACCATGTACAGAGCATCGGTGCAGACATCAGACAGTCACTTCACTGATATCACTGAGACGAAGGATACTAAAACCCAACAGCCACCCCAGCAACAGTCGGTTCAACCTGCTGCCATCTGGCAAAAGATACAGAAGTATCTGCCGCCGTACCACCAGACTACACAGCAGCTTCTTTCCTAGGTGTGAGACTCCTGAACTCCTCGTCAACACTCCACCATAAAGAATTGTTTTCTTGTGTTTCATAAAGGGATTACAACTTGCATTTCTTTGCACTGTGGCAATTAAATGAATCTTGAGCCTTCTTCCATCTCTTGGTTCAGATTAAATTCTTGAGAAGAGGACAGGGTTACTGGATGAAGATATCTGCTGTCAGAGCTCAAAGAGCCTTCTTCTTCTAAACCTGTTAAAACAGTAAATCCCTAAGATTTCATACGAATCACTCTGAGCATGTTGGGTGTGAGTGTGGGCCCTCAGTTAGCATCTCTTACAGCCGACAGAATATCTCTATCATTGAGCAGCCGCGGCGCCACTTCAGATCGTCCTCACTGCTCTGTGTGGGCATTCCTCTAAGGATTAGTTGCGTCCGCACACCACACGGAACAAAAGTCATCTAGGGGCTCTCCAGGATATATACTCATTATCTGCTAGTTTAGAGTGTTCTTCCCTCGGGAACATATTCTGAATGTGTTATCGGCACTATATTTTGACTATATTGGATACCTCTTTGGTCTAGAGACGTGGAGTTGGACGATAAGGTGATGTCATGTGAGGACGTAGAACAGGCAAGAAAACTTAAGTATCTGAAAGCAGTGGTACATGCGGCGTTAAGCTTCAGTTTGTACTCTGCTTTATACAATCGCTTTATTGTCTCAATGCAATGGAAATTTAACTTAAATGCGGTCTACATAAACTGGTTGTTGATCTACAGACACCTTATTACCCTCAGTTTTGTTAATCAATCAACTAAATAAATGCCAGAGATTTTCTGGTTCCATGGTGATTTGTTGCCTCTCTTTTTTAAATCACTATAATTTGAATATTGTTGGACTGACAGGAAAAAAAACAAGGTGCCAATTACAGCTCTTGAATACCAAGTGACATTTTTAACAGCTTTCTGACACTTTTATTCAATTAATTTTCAAAATAATAAACAGCCTGAGAAAACTCACTGAGTGAGCGCCGCTATCAAGAAATAGTGTTTTGCACAAACACGCATTATAAAGGTTAGCCTATTTGACAAGTTATTATACTAATAAACATTCAAAGTTTGATTATAAAGTTGTACTTTCTGTATTAGTCATTTGAATGTTTATTAGTTGTTTAGTCTGTTTTTTTAGTTTTGAAACAAGAGCTGAATAACTAGACTCATTTCCTTCTGGATTTGAAAACTGGTAACTTCAAACAGACAAACTTCCTCAATCCATTCATGAATTCAGTCCCTCATCCAGTCCTCCCTTCCTTCTTAGTTTTGTTGATGCTTTCACTTCTGTCAGATCACTTTGTTTTGCTTTTGGCGATTTTCGCAGTTAGACGGATCAAAGGAAGCCTTAGAAAAACATGGTCTTTTTCTCAGATATTTATCATTACATTCGGTTTAGACCACGTTTCATCTGCAGACTCCGCTGTCTCATTTAGAGGAAAGTGAAGGTGGAAAAAACAGCACTGCCTTGAGGATTGATGAAGGTTTTTTTTTTTTTTGTGGCCTTGAGTTTGAATGTGAAAAAAGTTGGTTAGGTAGGAATTATTCTGCAGCAGTTTGGTGCCTCAAAAGCTCAGTTACCCAGAATTTCAGATGTGTGTTATGTGAATTACTGAGTTTTGTCATGAGTTCACCAAAGATGCTGTATAAAGTTTTTCACCCAAGGACACCTCCTCTTGTGATTGTCCTCAACAAAGAACCTTAGATTGTTTTAAGTGCAAATACATTATTGATAAAACCTTTAAAGCTGTGTTAACACAGTAACTAAAAGCAGAAATACAAAACTTTTCGAATCCCAGTTTGACCTAGGAACCCTGATCTCAGCCGGTTGTATTAACAAGTAGGCAGGTTTTGTTACTTACTGATCTCATAGAAAGAATGTCAGTTTTGAAGCGTCTCAAGTCCCGGTGGTAAGAGGAAACGCATGTCAACGGGGGAACAGACTTCGACACAACACCGGACGGCTCTCTATCAAGTGAATGTCCGTCTGTTCACTCTTGGTTCACCTCGGTTTCTATCACTCTACCTCTTCACCTTCTTTGCCATCAGCGGGCTCCTTTTTATTTTGCAGGGTAGAGCTTCCACAGTTATTCCGCCGTTACCTGGGGAAAGTGACTGGGGAAAACATTGTCCTCTCCCCGCTTTGATTTCACAAAAGCAGCTTTATAATTTACGTTGTTTACTAGCGAGAACAAACTGAAGAAATCCCCCTAAGCTTGTGTTTACCACAGACCTTATTTCAGGCATCAAAAAACATTTGTTTTAAATGACACCATAGTTCAGTGTACTATCAAACAACACAAAGAAAATCATCAATTTAGATTTAAGAAGCCTGAATGAGTGAAGTTAAAAACAGAACCTGCTACAGCTCTATGTGTAGGTGTTTATTGATTGAATGATGTATATCCATTAACATATAGGAGCAGAAGGGTCTGTGTGAGCATTGTTGTATATGGGAATGTATACAATCAATGAATCTATTTAAAACTAGCTCATTGTTCACGTCTGAGTTCTTTGAGTCATATATACGAGTTTATCGCGTCTCTTGAAATACTTAAAGCTCCGATAGGATGAAAGTTATTCTGCTCCAGCATCACCACTTCGCTCCTCTGTGCGCTGCCAAATTAAAGACTGTGTCTGGATCAAGGCCATTTATGCACTTATTTTTAAAGACTTCGTTAAGTACTTCTTCAACTCAGAGTGACTCATCAGGCTGCTGTGTTTGTTTTCATGTTTGTGTGTCTCAGAGTCGGCCGTGAGGTTCGATGGTAAGTCCTACCTGAAGTACCTTCACAGGATGGACGAGGACAACCACAGTTTCAAACTGTCGCTGAGGTTCAAGACTTTCCAGGAGCAGGGCCTCATCGTATCCACCAACAGCACCAACGACTGGGGCGCATTACAGGTATTTCTCTCTCCAAGGCTGTGTTGAAAGAGGAACAGATGACAGGATTGATTTTTAACCCTTCGTGGCAGATGTACTCTTCTTAGCACTTCCTAAATCAGTGTTTTTTTTTTTTTTTTTATAAACAGATCCTTCGCCTCCGTTTGTTCAAAATATTCAGCCCGTTACTGGATGTTGTTATCGTCGTTTTGTAGCTTGTTCCTCGTACATCTAAGGTGTACATCATGTAGCTCGTGTAGCCAATACAGTGATGGAAAAAAGTACATTTAGTCAAGTACCATTTTGAGGTATTTCAACCTGAGTGTTGTCTTATGCTGCTAGCTACAACTTCTACTTCATTACATGTGTCAGAAAGATATAGTTACCAGTTACTATGGAGCTCAAGATTTCACAAACAAAACTGGAAAGGCGCTCAAGAGTGCATACCTCTGCCACGTCATGTTTTGTACTCATTCTACCCATCCTCCATCCAAGTGTTGTGAAAATCTGTTCAGTGGGTTTGTGTAATCCTGTTGAACAAACCAACAAACATACAAACGGACACAAGTGAAACATAATCTCCTTGGCTGAGGGGATTATGACCAACTTCTAAAATTCTTCTCAAATCTTAAAACGGGCTCAACCCACATATTTTTAGATTCAGTGTGAATTAAGAATCGTTTTTGCCCCTCTCAAACAATTTAACCGTGGCTGCCCACATACTTCAATACACGCTTTGTGTTGGCATGGATGTTCAGCAATACATCCACAAGAGGGCAGCTCAGAGTCAAGAGTTGGACATGGTGGAGGTGGCTGACATTGTCATAGACTGTATGAGGTCAATTTATTTCATTGTGACGTGTGGACAAACGTCAACTTTAACTACCGGCTAAACTGCCCCCCACGATCTCCAGTCTCTGTAAGCTTTCAAAAAAACTCAGGGGAGCACAAATACAGACGAAATGATCCCAAAGTACAGACAAAGGGATCCGTCTGTATCCGCATATCCTAGCCTTTACACATCCAGATGGTATCTTTATCTATGATTATGAATAAAAATATAAATAAATAAATCCAGAAATGAAAAAAATCAACAGTAGTTGCCTGAGAATCATCACGTTTTTAAGTTTTCTTTAGTGTCATAATCCTGTGATAGCTGTTGTACATCACTCGGATGCTAATAGCTAATCCGGGATACTTTTAATGGTGCCAAATTTCGTGTAATGCAACACAGGCCAGGGCTGAAATGTCAGACTACAAATACTCCAACAGTTTTTATTAAAACCTTAAAATGTTCTCCACCTCAAGCAGCTAAAGCATCAAAATGCTGCTAACACCGCATTGCATCGGTAATTATAATCCAATAACAGTGAATAAATAAAAATAATATGTTAGTTATTTCTCACTGCTCCTTTCACCACTGAAATACCTCATATTTATATTACATGAAGATGAACTACACTGATATAAATTAAAGTAAATGTTTTCTGAAGTGATTTCAAAGTAGGTGCACACTTTTACTTGACTAAATAATGAAGGTAATGTCATGATACGACTCTGAATCAGTAGAGCTGGTGGATAAGAAGCTAGCGGTGAAGCACAAAACTCTGTATTTGTTGGCTGGTCCAAGGACAAACCAGTAAGGAAAAGATGTGTGTCATTGTTCTGGTCATGAGACGTAAAGCTGTCCTTGTTCTCTGGGTGTTACAAACGTCAACAGCTCGGAATGATGAAACATAATGTTTTTTTCATTCATCTGAAGGCGATCGTTAGTTTTGCTCTTGACGTTCATCCCAATTGTGAATTCTGTTGTACTACAAGGAGGAAGGAGGTCAGTGACTTGCTTAGTGTGTGAGTGTGTAAGAGGATAAAACATGTGATAATTTCTACTCTTTAGATTTTGCTCTTACCAGTGGTTAATTGGCATCGGTATGTGTTTGTCTCTCAGCAACATTCATTTAAAACTGGTCCAAGGCCAAACCACGACGGAGGTGACATGTATGTCAGCATTTGTTCTGTTCACATGAGACATGAAGCTGTCCTCATTGTTGGTTGGAAAAGGATGATAAAACCCACACACAGAAATTTAATTACAAGTAAACGAGAAAATGATTATTTTCATTCATTTGAAGAGAGTGTAAATATTTGTTGTGTTCTCCCCTGAGCTGGCAGGTAATTTATTTTGCTCTTGGAGTATTGCTGCTGTGGAGAGATTAAATCTCTTCTTAGTTTCCAGGAGCCGTTAGTGTAAAGTTATTGTTTGACGCTAATTTCAGAATCAGAATGATACAAATCTGCGAGCGGCTGATTTATTCTGTGGGAGTTCTCCCTGGGAAATGGGAGCTTTTCAATCCAAAACGTTTCTAGCTCAGATTCACAAACACTGTCGGGGATGTTCTCGACTTTAACTGTGTGACTGATATAATCTCAAATGTCAATATTTGATTTGCTACTTTGTGTCAGCAATCATGTTATCAACACAGGTGTCATATTTAGGGGAATATCTGATATCTAGTGAACATTTTGTGTCTCATCTGTTTGTCCATTTCTGTGTTTACTGCTAACACAGGTCCCACACTGCTGTGTATCTGGGTCAACACTGTCAGCATCACACAGCACCTGCTGACACCCTGAATCTTAGCAAATTAAATCAACTTGATGTAAACTTGTTCTATTGTGGCAACGCTGACATTTCAGACATCTTGCCCTTCTTCACTGTGAAATACTAGCTGTGTGCGGGCCTTTTCATATTCTCCGCCAGCATGTGAGTCAGAGTTGGTGTCGCGATAACCGTCAGAACTCTGCTGCTGCTCTCTTGCCAAATCTACATGATCACATGGTGGAGCGTATCAGGAATGCTACTCCTTTATCTCTGCGTGGCAGATCGTTTCATGTGTTTATGTGCGCTAAATGCCTGATTGAATATCAGACGCGGCGCTGAACTCCCACCCCACCCACATTTTAAATTTCCACATCGGATTGTGATGCCGTCTGGGTTTGTTATTCCCTGCTTTACCAGGGTAATCAGCTCATCAATGCCCCTTTAAGTTGAGTTGTGACGACGGCCAGCTCTGAACGCAGCACGTGAGCCACATGTTGCTTTTGGAAGCAGCTCAGACTTCTGCTGGAGTCCTAATGAAAAGCTGTCTTCAAGATTTATTGACGTGCTTTGTCGAATTGTCGTGGGAGAGGAAGATTCCTCTCGGCGCTACAACACAAGGTCTACTGTACCATATTGAACGGGCAGGTTGTAAGGGAATAATGAATTGTTGTATTCTTTGGAAACATGAATAATTCTCTTAACGAAACAATGTCTTTCTACAGACTTGACATGCAGCGTGATGCTTCCCCTTGTGGGCTCTTCTCATTTGTGTGACATCCGTGTGCACTCAGGCGGAATATTCAATCATTTTGATTCTCGGAAATCTTCAAAAGCTGCATTCAGTCTTTCCCAAAGTTCAACCTCCTGGGTTTTGGTTCTCAGCTTGCACATGCATGGATGGGTGCCTGCCTGATTCATTGTGAGCACAAATGGCTTCAAAAGGAATATCTGAACATGGTCACCTGAGAAGTCCCTTGCCTGGTTTTTGTGATGACTTCAGAGAAATTTCCTGGAGATACAACACGCTATTAGTGCGCTTCGATTTCCCTCGGGACACGAGCTGCTGTGCATCTCAGCGGCTTTTCATAAATTTCCAAATCTCATCGGTATGCTCCGTCAGGAGTCAAGTCTTTGAAAAAAGAAAAAGAACACACAAATTAAAGTTCAGACTTATTTGCTGCAGCTAATTCGCTTTTATGTCTGCACACATCTTACTCTAAATCGTTACCTTTGAAATTGTAGCTGCTTGAATGCAAAGCCGGCGTGGTAAGCCGAGCACAAGTAAAGGTGACTTGTCGTCGTAAGGAAAACACCATCAGTGATGAGGAGTGACAGCTCAGACCTGACAGCAGAGCAGTCTGTGCACTCGATGGTGAACAAAGACGTGGAAACACACTGGTGGAGTCAGTGGACCAACACTTATCCCTCACGCTCGCTGCAGTCACACAAACTGATGACTTTCATGTCAGTTCAGGCTTTTGTTGAGGAGGGGGTTCAGTTTTTACATGAGCTGTGTGTGACCTTTTTAAAATGGGTCATTGAGTGTCAGTACTTACTAAGTAATTATACTACCTAAATGGAAATTACATTGTCGAAAAACTAACTTGTTGTTCCTCTGCCGTGTGTGTGCTGCAGGTGTAGCCAGTTAAAAAAATCCCACTGACCGTCAGCTCCGCAAACAGTCGCCATACGATACGTGTTCAATGTAGCCAGAGCGTAAAGGAGCTAGCAGGAACGGCTCAACAGCTAAACACACAGCAGGACAGCTTCTGTTCAGAGGTTCACAGCAAGTTCATAGTAAATAAATGCGTTATATCAAACATCTCCAGCTAAGTAGTTGGAGGTAAAAGTACTTTGACTGCAAACTAACAACTATACACCGATCAGCCACAACATTAAAACCACTGACAGGTGACGTGAATAACATTGATCATCTCACCACAATGCGATGTTCTGCTGGGAAACCTTGGGTGCTGCCACTAGACACGAACCACCCATCCAAACACTGCTGTGGACCAAGTACCCCCCCTCATCACAACACTACCCGATGGCGGTGGCACTCCAGCAGGACAATGTGCCCTGACACACCACAAACACTGCTCAGGAACAGCCTGAGGACCACAATAAAGGGAGCTAAGGTGTTGACCGTGTGCCCCTTCCACTATAAAACGCCCTGGTGCCAGACACCAAAGGACACCCTCAGAGGTCTAAAGTCCATGTCTTGACAGGTCAGAGCTCTTTTGGTTGCACAAGGGGAGCCATCACGATATTAGGCAGGTGGTCATAATGTTATTCCTGATGTGGTGTAGATTATGAGTGAAAAAACTACATTTTAATTTTGGGATGTTTATGTTCACCTCAGGATAGTCAAAATTGTTATTTCATGACGCTGTTGGGGCTACACACCAACTGGTTTTGAAATGTTTCAAACACAGCAAAATAAGAACATACAGGCAGAGCACAGGATGTCTGCCAGGACAGACACAGTCACACACTCCTCGAGGTGCATAAGTGATACATGAGAGGGACTTGGGTCTTTACATTGTTTTTAAAGGAAAATCCTGCATATTCTGCTGTTGACGGATTAAAACACTTTCCACCATTTTTTATCCTGCACCACAGAAACAACTGGCCGCCCTCGGAGAAGCTTTTATCACAGCAGAGATTCAGCGCTGCCTCCTGCATGCTCTCAGTAAAATACCTTTGTTTGTGTGTAAGTGTGCAAATGCAAGCGGAATACAAGCATCGAAACCTTCGTTGAATATTGAGCTTTGCCCAGCAGTGTTAAAGCTCCCTGCAGGAAGCGTGCCGCGTTTGCGCTCAGGGATGATGATTTATGGAGTCATGAGGCAATGATGCTGTAGAGCTTCAGTCCCTGTGGAGCTTGGCTTGACATAGCACCGCCTCGGACGTGCTGATATTGTAAAATCCTGAGTGCGTCAAACCGTGCTCTCTCTCTACAGATATCCACCATGAATCAAAGCAGAAGTCACACCGAGTTATGTAAAATAGATTAAAAGACAAGCGACCGGCACCTCAGATGTCTGGAGGTTTTCTTTTGCTTGTTCCTCTGCCAGCACTTCAGCATCTTAAACCAAAGTCAGTGCAGCTCTCTAAGTTCCATGGAAAGATGTTTGCAGGTCCATATGTCCAAAATGAATCCCTCCTGTTCATGTTTTTATCCTTTCAGCCACAGGGAATTAGACAGAGAGCAGACCAGTGTCGCCCTGAGGACAGCCTGCAGAGCCTGAACGCTGAGCAACCTGTCTGTACTACACTTTGATACAGTTTTATAGAAAGCCGAAAAATAAAAGCTGCAGGACAGAAAATATAAGAGAGAAAAACGCAAGCTAAAGAGAGAACAGCTCATCGTCCTGCAGCAATTAAAGAAGTAGGAGCCAAGCAGAATGGTATCAATTATGTATCAGCGTCCAATAGGGTGATGCACAGCAATTTGCAAAATACACATTTCAACTGTATATTTAATCGGGAAGATATGAGGAGCTTTCCGTTACATAAAGAAAACATGAATTAAAAAAAAAAAAAAAAAGCTGCTGGCTTGTTAGTTTGCGGGAATGCTGAGCATGCAGGAGTGTAAAGTGTCTCCCGCTGATACAGATGAAAGGCTGAATAAATGTGTGACTCTGCGCCCTGCGCGGTGTTGTGCAGGGCAAACAAAGCGAGCTCACTGCAAAATAGAGATCTCAAGACTTATCAACAAAAACACAGCCATGTCATCTGCTTCTAAAAGTCTCTGTAGACAGAATGTAAAAACTAAAATTACCATAGCTGCTGGCACTGAGTATTATTTGCTGAGTACTGTTTTGAGTTTATCATTTGAATCTACTGCTCAACTTTTACCAAAATTATTGTATATTTATGACTTTTCAAAGTATTCTTTATCACATATATCTGACTTTATAACACACCTGTATGCCAGTGTCAGGCAACAATGACACAATTGTTTCCAACAATGGCAAAACAGTCATTTTGTAGTTATTTTTAATGTTATTTAAGAGTTTGTAACTTCCTGGAAAATGACTCATTGTTATCTTCAACAAAGACTTTCTTATTATTTATGACGCTTCCAAGGATGTTTAAATAGCACGATGCTGCCAGAGTAGATGATTTCTGGGGACCAGGCCTCACAGATTACTGTCCAAAAACACAGACCAGCTGTATTCACTGATTTGGAATAAGCTGGATCAGATTTTTATGGAGGTAAG
>OMLP01039775.1:0-22685 GCA_900302685.1 Spondyliosoma cantharus | reverse complement strand
AAAAAAAAAAAAAAAATGTATTTGTCACTTTTTCTTTTTTTTTTTTTACAATTTAAGTCTTCAGTGGGAGCCAGTGTTCACAGAACTGAAAACAACACTCAGATCAGAGAAGTCTGTTTGTCTGATGTTTTTGGTCTTTTTATAGAAACACCAGCCTAACACTTTAAAATTACAGAGCAATATTCTTCAAGATTCTCAGTGAGACCCCTGGAGATCAGGTTCTTATTACACAAGGAAGAAGTAGAAAGTACTACTGCAGTTTCTTGGCTTTTTTAAAGCTGCAGTAAATCCTGTCAGTCAGGGACAAGCCACGTCTGCCATGAAAGATTTGTTTGGCCTGAAATCCTTATCTGACCCTGCCTGCTTTATTACCCTTTGCAGTTATCACTAATTGGCCAAATGCATCAACACAAAAGATTCTTTTTTTAAATGTTGTCGGAGAGGATGGGTTATTTTTTTTCCACATTATGTGTCACAAAAGAGAATGTGTGAAGGCTTCGAATGGCCGCTGATAAGCACACCTGCAATTTTACAGATATTAAACCAGGAGCTTTAAAATGATATTATTCTCATGAATCTCTGTGAGACTGTGATGTAGAGTGCAGGTGATATGTTCCTCGTTCTCCACGGAGCTGGATATGAATCCTAACATAAAGCTGTGAAGGAGATACAGATCTCTGAGCTGTGGGAGGGCAGTGTAAACAAACAAACCCTATAGCTGTTATCAACAACCTGCCGCCTGCTGGTTTTTCTTCACCTGTTGGGCCACTGAGCTGGACTATTCTGTACAAAAAGAAAAGGACCGAAGACTACAGTCAGGTATTACTTTTCTCACAACCTTATTCAACATCACATCAAATCATATTTCAGTTGTGCTTCAGGCACAGATTCTGGAATGTGATGCTGAACAACAAGTAAATATTATTTTCCAAAAAAGCCTTCCAGGTCGGGCAAATGTAATCAGACAGGCAGTAAAAACAGTGAGGGCTGGGGATGTTTGTTTCTTTTTACTCCAGAATACAAAGTCGATCCCCTGCTGTTTAACTGAAAATCGAAGTTACAAAGTAGATGTAGATAGCAACTCCAATCTTATATAATCCAATCTTTATAACAGTGAAGGCCTCGTTGAGAAAAGGGTCACGTACTTGCTTCTGGCGTTTTCAACCAGGAAGTGGAGCTGACTCTGGTGTTATCATGTGACATGAGCATTGGATAGGAGGAGATCATAACTGTGTTCAACGCTGTTTGAGAGAGAAATAAAGCAGATTACAGGTTACTGTTCAAGTCATGGATGTCCAAGTCGATTGTGGGTCATTCCCAGCCCCTCATGTTAAGTATAACTATGTTAAAATAGACAATGATCTGGTGGTACAGTACTTATACTAAAGTTACTTTTATTTATTTTCCCAACGGGCCGCCAGAATCAACAAAAAAAATGAAAGTTCTACTGATGTTACTCAACAACCAGGGGTTACTTTGAGGTTCCATTTACTTTTTTCAAGTTGGTGCTTTCACATGTCTTCCATCCCTTGTAACAACATGAGAATGAGAGTCATGTCCCCTCTTCAGAAAGCAAATGTTGAATTGCATTCTGGTCCATTTGAAGCTCTTTCTCTTTGTGGGATTGTTGAACCTTAATGCAAAATGGCAGATCTAGAAAAATAATCTCTCACTCTTTGATTTGGCAGCTGACAAAACGTGATGTTTAAAAGGTTAACTCGTGTTTTTGACCAGTTATCCACAAGAAAAACAACAAAACGTAAAAGTTTTTATGGTGGGATTTTTCCCTTTAAATATCAAACCCGCTCTGGTGTTCTCTGGATGGATCAGGTTGACCTTTGCTTTGATTATTTACTGCCTGTAGGGGAAACTGGCTGTGGCTTTGATCAGTAGCTCTTGTCTCAGACGTCTGAGTGTGTTTTATTTACTCTGCAGAGCCGCGCTGCAGGTGTGCAGGACTCTTCCACGGCACCCGCTGCGAGCTGCCCGACAACCCCTGTGCCTCCCAGCCATGTGCCCACGGCAGAGTGTGTATACCTAAAGCTCAAGGTTACATGTGCAACTGCTCGCTGGACAACGCTGAAGCAGGGTAAAAGCATACACACACAGAAACACACACGCTTTAGCATTTTTAATATATTATTTACCTACATGCAGTAGTCTGTTGAAATTGTGTGTAAAACTTTCTTCAAAAGCTGTGTATGCCGTTAAATTGTTGATTAGTTTGATTTCACTGAAGAGTTTTAGTGTTGAATATTAATCCAAAGGCTGTTTTTGAAGCTTTTACAGAAGATTCAAATAATGGAATGAATCAGAGAGTAAGAGAGAAAGTCGGCATACTAGACTAAACTGTAATGTTAAGGTTTTCTCTAAGGGAAACTATAGTTAATAACAAATTGCGTTTTTTCCCCAGCTCTGACCGTGTTTTCTAGCAGTAATAATAACGCATTGCCCCTTCAGGCTGGTTGGGCTTTGTTTCCAGTCCATTACTTCATGACACATAATTTGTGCTGAGTGAAAGTGATTGCTCCGCGCAGCACTTGAACAAAACACCACATGTACCAGCAGCATCTAAACAATACAGAATGATATAAACATATTTTACATGATTTGTAGTTACTGACTCATATTGGAAAATGTACGATAAATGGGCCCACACTTGCAGCCTTAAATAGGTTAAATTAAAGTTTGGCCATTGCCAATAAAAGTGTCTATAGAGGAGGTGAACTGTGGACAGCACATTAAGAGGGCTTCACTGCTCTGTCTTCGGGGTGCAGCACTGAGTGAAGGTCGCCTAAAGCCCAGCACACAATCACTGAAGTTTGACACATTAAACTGGAGAAAACACATTTTGGGCTGAGTTTATTCTTGTACAGTGTGAGTGAAACGTGAGCTGTTACACCATCTATGAAGACAGCTGGGTTGATTAAAGTCGGAGCATATCACTTCTGGTGTGCTGCTTCATTCTGTTAAACTGGAAAAAGGTCTAGACCTCCTTGGTATGGCAGATGTCTAAAAGATGTACAGTTTTTATTAAAGTTGGTTAAAATAAAATGGACCCCGCAGGCAAGCAAGTCCGAACTCGACGAGGTATGGACACCTTAACTTCAGGGAAATAAATGAGTGTGATTGGTTCTGACTTTGCCCATGAGACCATTATAATTGTGTCATGAACATTTTTCTTTACCTCCAATAAAGGTGTATAATTCTGAATTATCATTAAGATATAATTAAATGTTAGAAAGTCATTTTGACAGCAAGGAATTACTACCAAGGTGATTATGGGAGTTTAAGTTGTTGCAAAAGTAATTTAGTAGTTTTAGTAGTTGAAGCTAGCACTGCTATTTGCTCACTATGAGCTAACTGACTGCCAGGAGCCAAACCCAGCAAGAAAACAACCTTCATTCTGTTACTCCCTATCATCAAACTGGCCTCCATCAGTTGGAGGCTGTGTTCAGTCCCAGTGACGCTGGGATTTTTATATTTGATATTTATTTCATTTGAACCTACATTAAGTGTACATCTTTCAGCAGTCTGTCATGGGAAACAAGGTACACCTTTTCCAGTGTAACCAAATTGAGGCGACGCACCAGAAGTGATATGCTCCTATATTTGCTAATCCAGCACAAGCAGTGTAACAGCTTGCATTTCCTTGACACTATAACATAGGTGTATCTCTCTTTGGAGAAGGTGTACTGTGAAAATAAGAGTCAGACAACTGCAATATGCTGCTGAGATGCCTCCTCTGTAGTCTGTGTTGTGTCAATAAATTATACCTAATAATTTGACATAAATACAGTAGTTGAATAAATTGTAGTTGGTTACATTCCATCACTGATTTATTCGCAAATTTGAGAGTGAGCTTTGTATTTTTCCTGTAAATATGTATCAGTTACATTTATCAATTACTGCTCTCCTGGATACTTATAATCGGTATTGTGTACAGGTCAACTTTCAGTTGTAGTAGGTAGGTTAGTAGGTTTATCTAGATAAACTGCTGTTAACTTGTCAACTGGTCACCTGACCTATAATACACAATGTTGAACTTTCTGAGAACTCTGCAAATTCTGGTAAAGTGACAGAGAAATAATGGCTGGGGCTAGATAAATGCAAGTCCGGCTACAAGCTTATTAGCTTGATACTCACTTTCATATTTTGTACACTGAATTAATAATCACACATAAAGAGAAGATTAACACGTGAAGAAGATTAATAAGTGAAGAAGATGAATACGTGAAGAACATAAATACTGAAGTCTCCAACCAGTCTCCTGTGCTCAAACAGATTACGCTCACCCACAGATTCATAAGTAGACACACGGAGGTATTATCATGATTTCAACAAGGCCAACAATACAAAGGTCCATCAGCACAACCGTCATTATATGCAGCATTGCTTGCATTGAAGTACATGTATTACTGTAGTACTTGTATTCTGGAAAAGAAAACACGCGTGGCCTTGAATTTGCATGCATATGCGATTGGATGCACACACACACACTTAATTCATCAACCTACAACCAGCTCGTTGTATTCCACTCACACCATCATGGGCTGAGAAACAGAACAGTCACGTTCAAATGGAATTACTGCAGCATTTGCATATTCGCCCTTTCATTAAGGCCGTCTGTGGAATTGCGTCTCTCCTTGCGGGTATTAACAGCGGTCCGCGTTCCAGGTATTTTTAGATTAACTCAGTGAATGAAAAATGCCCACCAGTGGATCATAATTGCGGGAAGTGGGAGTTTGCGTCATGGCTTGTAAAGCATACAGATAGATGTTTTATCATGCTGTGAAGTTTTTCTGGTGCTGTCTGATAATTTTTTTTAATGGGATCACATTAATTAGCAACACATATGTGTGTTTTGATAGAACAGTAATCAATTAAAATAGAAAGAAAAATACAGGCCTTCTTGTCTTGACTTCTTGTGAATGAAACATACTGAAAGCTGCATTTTATTCTGTAACTGCTGGGATGTACATTTAGTTCCGTACAACAAGGGAATTCAGCACCTGAGAAATGAGAGGGTGAAGTTGAACAACAGGCAGTTTGATGTACTGGCTCTGCCAGTGGGTCCTCACTCAGGGTCGTGTTTTGTGCCGGGGCCTGGAAGATGGAGGGATGCAGTGAAGCCTCCAGTATCATCAACCAAATTCAACCTTCAATCCCGGGCCAAGGTGGCAGACTTTGTGCTGCTCCCCACTGTAGCACTCTTGTTCACACTCCATATTCTCAGTCCACAGCAATTTGGAAATAAACTCTAACTGATTAGAGGGAAACTGGCAGATTTTTGGCCACAATCCAAACAATTCCACAAGTGATTGAAAACAGAACTCATGCACTCCGTCTTGGGAAAGTTCAACTTCATTTTTCGTGTAGTCTGAGAAAAGATTCCACTAGCTTCAGGCCATTTAAAGCGCTTTCAAAATTCACAAAATAAATACTTGCTTTCTTTTCTAAGTTCTGAACTGCATTCTCACCATCTTCTCCAGGGGATGGAGTTTGAGTCATGTGCAATACAAATAAACAAACAATGTTCATTGTATGAAAGTTAACATGAAAAACAAGTATTTAATGAGTATACTACTTTAAATGTCAACATGCAAACTGTATGCATGATAGTAAGCTAAAATGTTTAATATTACATACTGACTGTTAGTATGTTGACATGCTACAGCTATCATGCTTGCACAGCAAATCCTGCATCCTTCTAATCTTCAGTTAAAAGCATTTAGAGCGGAACAGCAACACTGCCATCTACCAAATAACCTTACATTACATGCAAACTATAACAATCACATGATCACATCACATAATGTCCCAAATCCAACATCCTTTCCTTCCATAGATGCCACAATCAGGTTGAAGTCTGCTCACCCAATCCGTGTCCTGGAGGATATGATTGTAAAGTCACAGATGGCTTGATCCACTGCGACCCGCTGCCTCAGGTGAGTCAGAACAACGCAATGAAATAAGCTACAATTCACAGTTTTTGAGACGACTGTTAATGGAAATGACAGGTCAGAGTTATCTTAAATTACACTCAACCCATCAATTGTCCTGTCAACCCTTCAGGTATCTCCAATGATTGGCTATATGGAAATTATGGAGATCAGTGTCAGCGTGCTGGGATTACTCTTCTTGGTCGGCATCTTCGTTTGTGTCAGGAAACGTTACGTTCAGCAGAAGAAGAAAAAGCCTGTCTGTGTCCAGGACTCCAATGGGTAAGTTTTTGTGTCTAAAAAATAAGTTCAGGAGTCCTGAAACTTATTCCATCAGTCCAGGTTATATGATTTAAGACAAAAGGCTACAGATGTACAAAGTGTTAAAACAACTTTTCAGGAGATTCTGAACTAGCAGAAGCTGTCCTGTACCTCTCCTGACCTTCTGCTCTGTGTATCATTATAAAGCCTTTGTGCATACAGTGGACATCCAAGAGGGAAGTACCCAGTTGAAAGAACCCTGTTGAGAATTTTAATCCATCAGAAACAGAATTTCTTCAATTATACAACTGTCAAGTTGAACGGGGATCTCAGAAGAAACTCTTGGAAACATGTTTTACTTGCAACTCAGCAGACTAAAAATTGATCTTACAAAAGGTTCACCATTCTCCTCTGACATCTTGTCATCACGTTTCCATACAACGTTTTATCAACACTGATACAACAAACTGCCTTTGATTAAATAAAGAAGCTACTAAGTAGATAAGGCAGGAATCTGTGTATCTGTAATTCCTCCATTAAGATTAATAGCTGCAACCAAAATATATGTTTTTTCACTCTCACAGCTACTTCCAGCCCAGTCTGGCCAAGAGCCTCAAAGCCGACAACCAGGAAGTCAACCCCATAGAGATGACCTCATTGGTCAATGACCTTGACCACTCGCCGTTCAGGTCGCTTAGGCCACGAAGCCAGATCAGTTCTTCAATAAGTGGGCTTTCCTCTCAAAAGACGCAGGGGCCTGTTGTGTGCAGCGTTGCCCCCAACCTCCCTGCCAGGCCACCGTCCACCTCCGACAACGACTCCATCAGGAAGAACCACTGGGACATGGACTATGAAGGTGTGTATTCATGTGTTTTTTATGATTTATGACAGAGCAAACGTAGTTATCCAAACTAGTTTTGTGAAAGAAAAAATGTTTGTGAAAGAATAAATGTTGCTTACTTTCTTTGTGTTCAATTTACATAATTCAGCCATAGATGCACCATTATGATGGGCCACAGGCCAAAACCAAACACCTATTGTATTGTCTTGCCCTTGGATCCCAACTTCCTAATGCAAAGTGTCTGGCATTTTTAGATTAAGAAAAATAAATAATTAGGGATCTTACATATTTAAAGAACAATTACCTCACAACCATTGATGATTTGTATTATAACTTTTTGTAAAGGTCGCTATTATTATAATAATAAAGATAAAGAAAAAAAA
The DNA here is from genome assembly GCA_900302685.1 of Spondyliosoma cantharus. Lineage (NCBI taxonomy): Eukaryota > Metazoa > Chordata > Actinopteri > Spariformes > Sparidae > Spondyliosoma > Spondyliosoma cantharus. The sequence continues at coordinate 15,258 of OMLP01039775.1, read as the reverse complement.
TATATTTTGATTAATCATCAAACTCTCTATATTGTTAAATATCTATACTAAAACTTTACACAGATACCAACAACACTGCATTTAAATGATTGCTCATACAGCCATCAATCAAGCTGAGAATAAAATAAAATGTCACCAAGTAGTGATATATTAGATTTTGAGGTTGAAGCAAACTCATCACTGTCACCCACAACACTAGCTGATTGGTTACAGGTCACAAGTAATAGCCTATCAACACCAAACAACAGAGTGGAAGTATGAAGTAGCAGAACATGTAAAAACTCAAGTAAAGTACATCAATATTGTACTGAAGGAAAGTAATTGGGTAAACTCAGTGTCAAAAGTTTGAATAACCAGTGAATGAATGTAACAAAGATTTACATTTTTATTGCAAATGTATATAGGTTCCAAAAATCAATCTCCTTAATTACTACTCATAAGTATCGGCCCTGAAATAAAGATATCACTCGATCAACTGCTTTTCACTTTAGAATTCTTCCATCGTGAGCAGGACTAACCGGTCACATGCATGTATTTTTTTATTTAAGGTGTCTTTGTCAGCTGTAAGTGGCGCAGCTTATTTCAAGTTAATGGTAAAAAATGATCTAATTGCAGCACTCACCACAGAATCAGCTGCGAAAATGTCAACTGCACTGAAGGGAAAAAAGTACATAAGCGGTAAACTAAATCACGTCGACATTCTCTGTCATGCTGCAGAGCCGCACTCACACAAAAAGGTCAGGACAGGCTGAATTATTCAGTCATTCAAGGTCATTGTAAACAAGTATTTTAATTGCCATGTGGAGTGGTGCATCATGGGAAACACATTCAGAGACGAGGCTGATTGGACGCGATAACATCAGGAAACAACAGCGATGTTTCATCTCTCAGCTCGCCTTTGTCACTTTCTCCTGCGATTGATTCTCTCCTCTTGCATCTATTTCTCCTCCCTTTTTTCTGGGTTGACTATCAATATTATATTCCACCTCATTCTATATAATAACCTCCCTCATTCACCATCATCTTGTGTTTCTTTCTCCTGTCTCCCTCTCTAAATATCTACATGCTTTGTTTCTTTTCTTTTACTTACTCTCTCACCCCTTCTCTAAATAAGGCTACAACAAACAATTATTTTCATTAACGATTAATCTGCCAATTACTTTCTTGATTAATTGATTGTTTAGTCTATAAAATGGCAGAAGAATGTGAAAAAACAGGTTGATCAATGTTTCTCAAAGCCCAACATGACGTCCTCAAATGTCTGTCTACAACCCAAAGATATTTCATTTACTGTCACAGAGCTTTGAAACTAGTAATTAGTCACATTAAAGGATCTGGAATCAGATAAGTTTTAGTTATTTGTCCTTAAAATCAGTGTGGCGAGTAATTTAATAGTTGACAACTACTCAATTTATCAAGTAATCGCTGCAGTTCTAAATCCCTGTCGGGTTAGCTAATGGTGTTACTGAATAAATTACATGTGTGCCGATTGTACCTGGAGATTGAAGCAAATCAGAAACATTTTTGTGTCGGTGGAACGAAGATTTTATCCGGAAAAAAATATGGCCCTGCCATAAAACACCAGCTTTTAGAAAAGGATTTGGTCTGTCCACTTCAAACACTGCCAATAGAGTACTTTATGTGAATTATTTTTAATATTTATATACATACATATATATTTAATATACACATTACAAACAACATAAAGTTACGTAAGTGGGGCTTGAACACACCTGTTTTCTGCTCTTCTCGGCTTGTAGTAAATGGTCCTGTGATACACGTTAAGAGCTATCAAAACAGAGACAGCAGGTCGTCTCAGTGATGTAAGAAGTTTACCTTAATGTCATTGGCTGAATAACAAAACAACAAAACATTAAGTGTCTTAATGACAGAAAAAGAGAGATGAAGAAAACACATCCCCTGGACAATCGGTAAGGTAGTTGTACATGTCAGGTTAGCCCTGTTTGGACACTCATTAACCCACATATATTTTATTTTTTCTATACAATGCCGGCAATCATAGGTTAACAAAACAGACTGTTTGCCTGACTCCCAATAGCAAAAAAGCGATATGTTATTCATATTGTATGCTATTAAATTGGCAAAAAGCTCAAAATTTACATTTACCACGAGTCAAATTAGAAAAATTGTTTTCACCCATTAAGGGGCAGAAGTATGACACGAGTACCTACATGGGCTGCTCTCTGCTACTGTATATGCATCATTACTACATGTGGGCCCAGGTTAAACTATTCATGTTTTTACTTTTGGGTAACATTTTTGTGCATGAATCAAAACCACAAGTAGCTTTGCATATTAATTTGCATCAATTTAGCTAATGATCCAGTCTCCTGCACACCTTTGATAAGGTGTCATTTATCACATTTATCATCAAATTTACGAAATTAAGAGGGACTGTTAAAGTATTTGACTTAATTTATGTCTGCCTGTCTATCACTCTTTTTCCTCTGTTGTACCCTCCGTCCCTTTGTCTCTCTTCATTTATCTCTCCTCTATCTCCCTCTGGTCTATTTGTCTCATTCTCCTTCCTTCTATCACTCAATTTCTTTCTCCTCTTCTGTTCTTCTGTCATGGCTCTCTCTTCCCTCTCTCTGTCCTCCTTGCCTTCTCTCTCTCTCTCTCTCTCTCTCTCACTTCTTTTTTGTCCAGCATTTTTTTTCTCATGTAAGAAATCAATTCAGCTGAGCCATGACTCATACATCCACTGCTATGTTCTCGAGACAGATGAAAAGAGGCAGATCAGGCATCGGTCATGCCATCACTCCCCAGGCAACGCCTGCCTGGCAGGTCATTCATCTGCTTGACCTTATCACAGAGAATAAAGGACGCATTCCTGTAGTTCCTCAGCTTGTTGTTAAGAGGGGATGGAGGCTGAATCTGTTACACTTGTATGCTTTAGTTCTCCCTGTGACCCTGCATCCAAAGCTTCTATGGCTTCCCTTGAACACGCTTGACACGTTTAGTGGACAGTTCAGGTGATTCTCAGGTCGATGAGGTTACAAATTCTGGAGTCAAGAACGTATCTCTCTGTAAAACAATTGCAGGGTGAAGTAGAATGGTGATGAAATAACCAATCACAGAGCCCCATCAAACTGTCAGCCATAATGAAACAGCTTATGGCTATCAAATGGTGTGATGGTGAAATGAAATGCTGCTGGAGAGAGAGAGCTGAAAAAAGGGAACGTAGGGGCGCACAATAAGATTCAGTTTTGTTCTACTAAAGGAATACATCTGTAGAAGATAATACTTTTCATATAAAGACAGTCAACAATTAAATATGTATAGCTTTGCTGTCACTGCATTCAACAATACTTCACAGCCCCATTAAGCAGCTTTTTTCTAAACCCTTCAAAACAGAAGAGGTGCATACTTGAAAATTCACGGCATTCATAAAATACTTTAAAATGATGAGAAATGTTAAAGGACAAGAATTGTTGTAAAGATTGTATTATAAATGTTCATCATTCAGACAAATAAATGACAGTCAATGCACAGTCTTTGGGTTTTGGACTGTTGGTTGGACAAAGAAAGCAACTTAAAGGCGTCACTTTGGCTCTTGGAAATTATGAGATTTTTTTAGGACTTTTTGACATTTTATAGACAAAACTGTGGCATGAAATAATTTAAGTTTATACATTAATTAATAATGAAACTGTTAATTAGCTTGAGGCCCAACATTAACACCAAATAATGGGTAATACAATAATTGTGTCCTTGATTAAAAAAAGGAAAATTTATTATCATCATTAATCATGACTAAATATCTTTTGAGATGATGAGGTGATTTTAAATGCTCATTTCCTAAATTGTATGTCCCTGGTTCTCAAATCTTTCCAGCTCAGCAGCCAAGCAAAACTAAGTGAACCAAAACTACTGTGATAAATGCATGCTGAGGTTAGGTTTGATACAAATTATGATTTTTATTTTCCCTTTAATGCACCGTTCACCTGATTAATTGAAGGCAGCAGCCCAGAGACTGCAAACATTCATCATATAGGTTAAATGCAATGACTGTGACAAATAAAAAATAAATAATAAAAACATAGCAGATGATATATTCACATTTCATGAGGCCTTGAATTAATTTTAGGACATTGTATTCCCGCTTTGACTTGAGTTTGAAAAAAATCATGGACAAAGTCATGTTCATTGTCAATATTTCAGCCCGAGGCGGTGACTTAGTCCTCTGTTCTCTGCAGCTTCAGAAAAAGAGCAGCTCTTATTTTAAACTATTTACTGAGCTGTGCAAACTATGAAAATAATGGTTGTATCTTAAGTCTGCAAAGGTGTGTGGGATTAAAAGGAGGATTTAATCATTGCTCCTGTGCATGTTGGCCCCCGACAAGATACCTGTTCTAATCAGACTCCGATCCACAGTCCTCATTATGTCCAAAACTACATTATAACCTGCAGACAAAGCTCATATCTAATCTTAACCTGTCCTTCAAGTTCCCAAAGGACTTCTGTCATTTAACAACACTGATTCAGAGAAGAAAAAAATGACTGTGGAAGTAAGAAGCAAAGAATGAGTCTGAGCTAAATGTTCAATCTTTTTGAAGTGCATTACGTCTACAGAGGGTTGTATTAAAGATGCTGCCAGGAAACATCTTCACCATCACTTTGCCTTCCCCCTTTCCCTCTCAATTGTTCTATACGCCTCTCTTACCTTCCCTCTTGTTACCCACCCGTCTCTCCCTTTGACCTCTGTCTCTCTCACACTCTCTATCATTCACTCCATCTTTCACTTTTTTCTCTACTCTTGAATTTTTTGTTCCTCACGCTGTAATTTTGTCTCCATCTTCTAGTCTCTTGATTTTTCTCTTTTCCTCCACCATCCCTCCCTCTCTCCCTGCTTAAGCAGATCTCTCTCATGTTTCTTACCTTCTTTCCAGTCTCCCCTCCACCACTGTCTCATTTTCTCTCTTTCTTTCACAAAACAAGCAGCTAGGAGTCTGCTTAGTATTCTCAGTAACTCAAGTGACAGCAGGAGACTTTTTTGTATGTCCTTTTGTTTGAACAAACTGTGCAATGCGCATGCCTCCTTAGTTTAAAATTTGGGGGATGAAGTGCAGGAATTTGAAGAGGTAATCCTCAAGAATCCTCATTTTGTTTTCCGATTTTCTTCCCATCTTTACTTCTAAGCACTCGTCGCTGCAGGGTGTTCCCTGTCAGCCACACAGCGTCAGCTGCTACACCTTCCTCCTTTGGATTCATGTTCATTATAACAAATGCTTTATTGTCATTACTATTACTGAAGAGAGCATGGCTGACGCAATACCTGATTTTCTGAACTGATAAAGTCCATACACAATCAGCCTTACAATAACTTTGCCTAATTAAAATACAATTGAAACCTTTAAAATAAAGAAGATTTTAATTCATTAGTATCTTTGAAATGTGTTTTATTTTTATTATTATTATTATAAAACAATTCTAGATTATTATTATTACACTTAAAACCATCTGAATTAGTTAGTATTCATCGCTGTGTTTTTGAAGTATTGTGTGTGAAAAGGTTGATGGAAACAGTGTTACCCAAAAATACTCCCTTTCATTTTCGTTTTTCCTTTTATTTATTTTTTTAAGAGGTAATGTGCTTAAAGGGAGATGTTAACATCTACTTACTGAATAACATAGCAAACATTTAAGTCACATGTCTGACCCAGATTCATTTCTACATCTCTAGATGGTACCTGTTCTTCTTCTACTCTGTTTATTACAGCCATGCATAACCTCTACACAGCCAACTTCGGACAAAATTCCAATTTGTGTTGCCTAGTTTATTGGCTCCAAACCACAGAGTAGTTTTGTCCAACCAAAAGTTCAAACAACCAAGAGGCAAATTCTCACAGTGTAGAAGCTGCAACAAGTGAACGTAAAAAAATAGTCATCATGATTCAACTTGAATCAGTTATCAAGAAGTTGCAGGGAATTGTTCTGTCTCTCTGTGACATTTCACCAAGTCTAAGTACCAACAATATGTTTACTGTTTTCGTCAATGATGCATTGAGCACACTGTTTGACACCCTTTACGCAATTGCAAATAAAGAATGTTGTGGGTAACACTCTGAAAGGGAAAATAACTGAATAACTGAAGTTTGAATCACTGCAAGGTCGTCAAAAAGCTCCACCATCAAACTCAGAAAAACAACTCTTCACCTGCCACACAATCCTCCTGTTGTTAAACCTGCAGGTCTAATAGCTCTAGCTTATTATTCAGAATGATCACACAGAAAAGGACAAGATTTATCATTAAATAACAGTTTCAAGGTTGGGGAAAATATGTGATTAAGTGTAAAGAGCAGACACAGAGGGAGGTACTCAAGGTTGCCCTTGAATTGCCAGTGTACTTTGATTATAATTCTGATTATCTAAGAAGAGATTATTCTGCTTTTGCGGTCATTAGAAGTCCGGATCAGTCTTGTGTCTGTAATATTAAACTGATGTGAATCCCCCTGACTTTAGGGCACTGAGCTTTCTTTAGACATCCCCTCTCCTCCTGTTCCACTAATCAAACCCAGAGCACTTCAAATCCACAGTGAAGGATTAAATATGCAAATAGTTAAATCTTCTTCAAACCCCCCGACTTGCACAAATCCGTCCTGTGCACCCCACACAGCCTTGAATGTCCTAGTGTTTATTAATATTAATCTATCGATGACATTAAGGGCTGATTAGCGTTGTTTGTCCAGTCTGAAAGCTGAAAAGTGAAGTTCTTACTCTGATTAGTGTAGACAAACACTGTCATAGAGTATTGTATTTTTTTAAATACAGATCACCTTTATATGTCTATTTTTAAGCATTGGGGGGCTGCTTTACCTAAGATGCTTTCTTTGCTTTGCAAGTTGATTATGAGATTGTGCATGAGTGATAATAATAATAAGTATAGTCAATATACAAACTAGCAGATGTGAGCTCATTCCAGATAAGGTATCGTATGGACATGTAGCCCTAACACTTCACTCTATCCCAATAAGTATCGGGACACCTAGACATGAATGCACAAATCGGAGGGATAGGGGTAAGTGGTATGGGCAGGGGGTATATTGGGATTGGTACTTCTTGTCCACCAGAAAGTAATGATACGTTTATTTTGTAACTGTGAAATAATCAGCAACAGGTAGACCTAAATAATGTATTGGGATGAACCACTGATGTTTTTTTTCCTGTCCTCTCATTTCAGTCTATCCTGCAGACCCTGACTACTATGGCCGCCCAGCAGGCCAGGAGTTCCCCCAGTTTGACATCGTAGAAGACACCTACTCAACCTCTACCATGGAGTCCCGGAGGAACTCTCGATTTGGTGGCTTCCCATTCCCACTGGACCGCTGTGACCGCCGCGCCCCTCTACCGCCCTGCTACAGCAACCAGAACCTGGACGACTTCCTGGGTCCAGACGGGCTTCCTCTTCCCAGCTCCCAGTGCCCCAACGAGTACACCGCCATCAGCTACTACCCCACCCAGCACACCCGCAGCCTGGACAACGTCTCAGGAGGCTACAAGAGACTCAGCATGCGTCTGAGCGTGGCTATGCCATCGTATGCAGAACAGGCCAGCCCACCACCGGCACCAAACCCGGCCCAGCCTCAAACGAGGCCAGCAGGGCAGAACCCACGCAGCTACGACGGGTCGAGCATGGTGGAGAGTGATTATGGGAGCTGTGAAGAGGTGATGTTTTAAGACACAGTATTGGTGAAAAGCCTACGTCTTTTTTGTTGGCAATTTGCGTCCATTCCAATGATTACATGGAAAACTAAACAGTAGAAGTACATAAAACCATGTCTTCTACTCCAGTCTAAGGCAGCTTTGTGTATAAGCACACTTCTCAGATGGGACTTTTTTAAACGAACAGCCGCTCAGCAGTCTCTCACGGTGAGATCTGAGTCTTTCTTCTCCACTCTGATAGAGATGAAAGCACCACACGAAACAATAGTTCATTTGTTTGACTTTTTTTTTGTGGTGTAGTCCTGCTGTGCCACACTAGACGAGGGTAATTCAGGACTCCTTGGTTACCTCCGCAGAAGTTCATCCCTTTGTCAAAGAGATGCTGCCATGAGCACTCGTTAACGTTAAGGTCGTTTTTAGACATCTTGAACAGTATTTCTGACTTCACTGTGGACAGTTTCAAAATAAAAAATGAAGCGAAACTCAAGACTTTTTCAACTTGGGAGGATCTGACTCTAAGAAGAGGAATCTGCTTCCGAAACATGTCCATAAAACTGTATATCCTGGATTTCACTTCTCAAACACTCACGTCCAACAAGCCAAACGCTCTAAAACCAGCAGTTTCAGGGAAACCTTGATAACAGTATGTTTACTATGCAGCGTATGATGTGATTGAATGTGCGACAGCAGACGTGAGAAAAACTGTTTCCATGACAGTGGCCAGCATGACATTAAGACAACAACGCTCATTCAGAAATGCCTTTCTGATGAAATCCTGATAAAGAGCTTTGATGAGGGTTTTATCATATCCACATTCTGCTGTGTGTTTGTGTCCATGTGAAATATATTTGCTCATCAAAGAACTGTAAAAATGTCAGAAACACACAGATCTGATGTGTGTCTAATGTTGGCCCACTGTTTCAGATCTGAAACGTATTAAAAATGACATTTCACGTAGGATAAACATTTCATTGAACTCTTAATCTGCTTAGTGTTGCTGTTGTTTATTGTTGCTGTCTGTTACAATGAAGGGGGCTGGATCCTCCATAAAAATAAAAAAAAAGATGAAAGCCATAAACAAGAGGGACAAGGTGATGTTAGTCCGGAAATTGATGTACTTTAACTTTTAGTGTTGTTAGTGCTGTTCCCATACTGTTAATTCTGTAGATTATGAATCGTGGATTTTTATCAGTGTGAACTAGATTACAGTATTTTCTTTGTAGGAGACGTTAGTGTTTGTGATCGATTTCAGCTCTGCAGTGTTGCTGCCCTCAAAGATAAAGGGAACACTTAATGTGGAGCAGTTTCTGCAGCAGTAAAGAAATGTCTATGCAGCCATTTTATATGCCGCAAATATGCAAGCCTGAGATAAAAGAAACGCTTGTTTTGGTCAAGAACTTGTTGTGCAGAACGCAGCATATTGAGAGGTGAATGTGTTTTACTGGATAGCACAGACTCTGTTTAGCTTTAACAGCATTTTCTAAAATCAACTGACGGTTAGGAGCCCCAATATTCACAATTAAATTTGCCTGAAAAACAAGTTCTTAAGTAGAGCATGTCACAGATATATTGGTATTGGTGTACATGCTTTCATTTTTATTTAGTTGCCTCATTTGTGGGATCGTTTTAAAAACTGTGCGGGTATCAGCAAATATATCCATTTCGGTTATTTTTACTGCCTGCTATCAGTACTGACATCAGCCCCAAAAAGTGTGTTCCAGTCAGGCTCTAATTCTTAGTAGCTGTACATTAATTTCTGCACATTGACTATTCATTTCAGCTCTTATCGCTTATTTATCGTTTGAGTGATTAAATCGTTGAAAAAAAAAAAAAAAAAGAAAAATATATTCCATGACTTGCTCCAAAATTCTGTATTTTAGGATTATGAGTATGAAATGTTTGATGTAAATGAAGAAAACAAGCAGATATTCAAATGTGAGAAACTGATATCAACATGTTGGGTAATTGTAGCGAACATACACACAATGTTTATTGTTGAGCCATGACAAAATTAAAACCATAATCGATTAAAACATAATTTCAGGTCTAAAAGAATTCATGCAGTGTTTTCTGATTAACTAAACTCACTCTGTGGAAGCCATGGATTGTCCCTCTTTCAGTATTTAAACACACATACAGTATGACGGCCACTTTGTTTAGATACAACACACGTCAGCGTAACAATGACTGTCAGCGTGTGATTACACAGTCCACACAACACAAAACGTTAATCAGGTGCTTTGTGAATTCCAGTGCAGATAGACGGCTTCAGAGATCAGATCTAACAGACAAATCGGATTTTCCGGTTGTTTGGATAGTTTGTGTTTTGGCAAACGACAGAGCGCGGGGTGAATTTGTACACAGTGTTTACTGCCGCTGCCTCCATGTAAACGTGTCGGGGATGCAGATGATGCTTGTGATATCAAAGCTTGCATCAACTGAATTTTTACACGGCTCCTGGAGCCTGGGCAGATAAACAAGTCATGAGGGCGATGCTTGTACTAGAACAAGACATTTGCTGTAACATGTGTGAATGGACATCAGGGTTTTCACAGAAAAAAAAAGTTTTTACTGTGTCGCTGTCATTATTCTTAAAGTCCTTAGCTGCCATATCTCTCATCTGGCACCGTAATGGATTCAAATCAAAGCACACTCACGGCTGTTTTTACTGCAGTCGTGCTGAGCTGCTGCTGAGCTTTGGCACCATATCTGAAAAAGGAGAACTGAGAGAAATTAGACTTACGTGGCTTCCGCGGTACGAGCAGTAGCCTGAAGTTTAACAGGTTTGTCTGATGCACACAGTCCAAATCCTTGTTGTCTGAAACAGGAAAGCATAGAGCAAATTTTACAACGACAACAAACAGGACTTAAGAAATCACGCAAGACACAGTAAACACCTTATCATCCAAGCAGAGTATCCTAAAATGTAATTAAAGTCATCAGTAAAGCACATTTTACCCAAGTTGACTAAATAAACCAACCAGCAAACATTTTCATTTTATAAATCCATTCCTGCTGTTGTCAAATCCCATTTCCGGTGATCTCTAATTCAGAATGTGTCAGTAGCTGCCATAGTGACATTGTGGTTTGCTGTGGGTTAATGTAAATGTCTATCACTGGTGTTTGAACTGTGACTGCTGTTTTGAAACTAAATTCTTTCAGTCCGTTGTACAAATTAAAAATGTATAATCTGCAGATATCTGTGTTGCTGTTGTAGTTTGTGCAGAATGACTTCAGTTGAATGTAAGTTACTTTTGTTTTCATTCATAAAGTTTATTTTTGTATCAATGTGGGCCTCCCCATGTTTTGCTCTGTTGTTTCTCTGTGAGAGATTTTATTAAGATGCCGTCTTTCTGTTTTGTTTTTCAGTATTGTAAAGAGAATATGAATAAAGATATTATCTTCCATGAACTGATTTAAGATAGCAGACCTCTTGCCGTGTCGCGCTTTTTCAGCAGCCTTCAAAGTAGACCTGGTTCTAAAAAAAGACAGACACAAACGTGGGTTCCGTAACTGTCAAAAAAACTTCTCCAGACAGGATTAGTGTTATCAGGGGAAATCATGGGTAATTTGAATTTGCCCATGCACATCTGTGACGCAAGTCACCCAAACAGTAAAGCCATTTTCTGGGTTAATCTCAAACACATCAACTGATAAATTCACTGAGGCAAACAGTTGGAAGCCTGATCAGTCAGCCTTTAACTTTACTATCTTATTTTTTGAGATTATAGTAGGTATGTGTATATTTATACTTTAATACCTTAAAGCAACATTATGTTGAAATAAATATTTTGTGTGACAGCTGTTGTAAAGACAAATCCCTAACTAACGTAACCTGAACCAGTGACAACTACACCTGGCTCTAACAAGCTACCAGATAAACCGCTATGGCAATTGGCTTTAAGCAAAGTCAGCTCTCTATCTTTTGATCATAAGTCATGTCAGCCCAACATCAATATTTAATTCAATACCAGCAGGAGCTCACAAAAAGATGTGTGCCTAGTTCAACAACAACAACTCCATTCCAACAATAAATCATTTTGTAACCCAAGTAAGGCATCTTTCATTTTCAAAAACGAACAGCTCCACGAGCTTTCACTTTGTTGCAACCACTTTTTGAAAAGTGAAAGATTGTGAAATAATGTAAGTATTCAACCATGGAAGATTCATATTTTGTCCACAGATAATGGAATGACCCAATGAATTTAAAGTTAAAAGCTTTAAGGTTAAAGGCTGATCTAATCGCCTGATAAATACTTTGATCTACACTCACTGATGACGATCAAGCAAAATCCAAGTCTTAAAGAGATTCTGAAAGAGATTTATACACGGTAAATGTAAGTAAAGTAAAAAATGGAATCATTTAGAAGACCATTCAAGTATGTTTGGAGTTTCTTGCCAATATCTCATTCACTCATTTTCTTTTGCTCACTATCTCATAATTCGCTTAAACTATTACAATGATGTAAAACAGCAAGGGGATGCAGGAAATCAGCAGAAGCTGCAATAATAATCTAATTCCTCCAATACATTTGTGAAACTACACGTTCAGCTCAGGCCATATTCCTACAGAAACTGTGTGTGTGTGTGTGTGTGTGTGTGTGTGTGTGTGTGTGTGTGTGCGTGCGTGCGTGTGTGTGTGTGTGTGTGTGTGTGTGTGAGAGAGAGAGAGAGAGAGAGAGAGAGAGGGGAATAAGAAACGGGATATGAAGGCAGGATGACACAGCGAACGCCTGAGTCTGGCAGTCTGAGATTTTCTGAACGCTTGAGTGTGACGGGATGAAAGATTGTGTGTTTGTGTGAAACAGAGAAACAGAAGTGAGGGATGGAGGTGTGGAGATAAAGGTGAGACAGTTTGTTGTCTGAGTGTTTCAGACTCTCATTACAACAGAAGCAGCCCTTATCTGACCCAGTCAGCAACTTTGTGCCCGTTACTGACACTACCTGATAAGCTGTGTGTCTGTCGTTTGTGTGTTTTGAGGTAGCTATAGCACACTGCATATCAAAGACGACATACACTTTCACTGCTCTAATTTCTGTTGCCTGGTGCCTGAAATACATCATCCGATGATATATTTTTGTTTATTTATTTGGGTGAACCTACTTCCCCCCCACAACTACATCTTCTCCCTCTAACCCCTGCTTCTGGTAAGTGTCTCTTATCTTTTTCTAAATTCCTTTGAACAACCCGATACTTCCTGTTCTCAAACTGTTTTGTAGCTGCACAAATATCTGGGTCTGACATCACATCCTCGACATTTGCAGTGATCCTTTTAAAGAAGAATCCCTCAAACGACGCAGGTATCGCAGGTAAAAAGTTCATCGAAAGCAGTTTTATAACTGTCTAAGTTTACGTTTCACATACCACTGTAATGACTTGTTGATTAATTGCCACTTGCCATCAATTTTGATAATCAATCATTTTGAGGAAAAATGTGCAAAGTCTCTGATTTTGGCTTCTCAGAAGTGAATATTTTCAGGGTTGCTCTATGACAGTAGATTGAAAAAAGACATGTAAAGACGTAATCTTCGGCTTTGGGAGACACTGATTCACTTTTTTCGCCATTTTCTGACATTTTATAGACAAACAACTAATCAGTTAATCCAGAAAATTACCAACGCATTATTGGATAATGAAAATCGTTAGTTGCAGCGCTCATTTCAGCTAAATCTTAAAAGAGGATAAATCACGACCCATGGCCAAGTTCAAAATTTTAAATTTGATAGAACAGCTCTGAACACTCAAATACAGTTTTTAACAGTTAAAAAACTATAGTTCCAAGATATAGTTCCAGATACAGTTTGAATACAAAGGAAGCTCCATCAGAGCAATCAAAAAATCTAAGTAATGAAACATATCTGAAGTACTCAAAGAAGTGGAAATATTACACAAACATCTGGAGAACGTCATATGAGCAGTACCTACAGTACAACCCTGAAGCACTGCTCGATCCATAGTCCAATGCTTACATCAAAGTGCATTGTGTTACCAGTACAGCTGTTTTTGACACTTGGCTGCAACTACAGAGCATGTTGCTTACAGCACACAGCTAAAAGTCTCTGAGCAGAATTCACTTGTGAGCTTTGGAATGTTTTTTGATTAATCCATTCCATTTTTACTAAAAAATGTAATTAAATGAAACAATATTTGAAAACGGTGAAAAGTGCCTGTTATAATTTCATACTTTTCATCTTCAAAATCTGTAAGCAAGTGAGCAAAAGCCTTAATATAATTGATATAAGAAATTCACAACACCTATAGCTGTGAGAAAGTTAGCTCTGGAGACGTCAACACATTTCAGTACCAGGCTGTAAACATGTTTATTACACGACTCTTCTTAATGGGTCTTCCCAACAATGGTCAATTATTTTCATGTAATTGACCGTTGCTAAGCATATTTGACCGATGTCGAGGAAAGTAGCCTTTTTGCCTTTGATTCACGTATTTCGTAAGAATTTCTAGAATCTTTGCTCCGCAAGTAGTCCAGTCACTTATCACCCCTGCATATCTGGCCGCTAAGCGACGTCAGCTGATCTGTAGCCTACTTCATATCAGAAAAAACTTACTCCTAGGCCACTAGTATGGATGAGTTTCACATTAACTTTAAGATTTTTGGAAAACATGGTGATTTTGACTCTTGGCAAACGGCTGAGTTGTCGTCACCGGTCAAGAAAAAAAAAAGAGAGGAAAGCAGCGAAGAGGGAGAAGCGAAACTGTTTCGTTTTGGAGAACTATATTTCTTTGCTGAAAAACACTATGAATGGTAACAAATAAATTGTAAAAAAGACACACTGTGTGAGTTTTTTTTCGTGTTGGCAAGTAGCCGTGTAATAAGCGGGATAATGTATGTTACTTAGTGTTTCTGTCAAAATCCTGCTTGGTTGCAGCTCAACAATTAAAGCGAAACTCTCGCCAAAATGCAACCTATGTTTTATTTGTGAATGTATATGAGTCAAACCTTTATGTAAAAGCATAATTACGATGAAAGACGCACTTTTAAGATTTACCGTAGTAGTACCGTAGTACTCCAAATTGAATGAGTGCAAGGGCACTTAGCTAGCATCAAAAATCGCTAATTTTTAAAACACTAAGAAGGCTCGACACAACATGAAACTTTGCTCGTAGCATCACCAGGGTCTCTACACACGAACACGAGCATTGAGAACATTGTTTGTGTACACAGAGTTTACTAAAAAGAGAGTTTTTAGTTTGCTACTCACGTTAGCTGCTGTATCTCCGGCGCGCGGCCTGCGATGTACAGGAAGGAGAGTAATGGTGGACCGCTCCTCAAGCTTAGTTCCATATGAATGCACGGATAATTCGTTGTTTTGTCGTTAGCGAAAAACAATATTGACCTTCAAGTTGAAAAAGGAGCCTCACATATGAAACAATACTACAATCAAAAGCTGGATAAGTCACGTGACATCTCGCGTGGATAGTTGTTGCTGGAAGCCAGTATGCTACCGGTGACCTGAGTGACACAGAACCAGCACAACAGCATGAAGACCAAGAGGAGACGCCTAAAGACATGGCTGGGTATGAAGAATACGATTTAATGGCCGAGGTGTTCG
>OMLP01039774.1:8631-28868 GCA_900302685.1 Spondyliosoma cantharus | reverse complement strand
AAGGGAGCCTTGAGGTTACGACCCCCACAGGCACAGAGAGCTCCAGCATGGGATCTGCCCCTGGTGCTGGACGCTTTATGTCTGCCTCCCTTTGAGCCGCTGGCACAGGCAGAGTTGAAGCGGGTGTCTGCTAAGACTGCTTTTCTCCTCGCCATCACTTCAGTGAAGCATGTTGGGGAGCTACATGCTCTCTCTGTGAGTGACTCATGTCTGAGGTGGAACTCAGATGGCTCAGGGGTCACTCTGTGGCCAAATACGGCTTTTCTTCCTAAGGTTCTGTCATCGTCGAACCTTAACCGACCTATCCACCTGGCACAGTTTATCCCTCCTGCAGGGGAGGAAAGGTTAGGACTGCGGTGCCCTGTGCGGGCTTTAAAAGTCTATATAACTTCAACCACAAGCATGAGATGGTCAGAACAGCTGTTCCTCTGTTATGGTGGTCCTAAGAAAGGCTGTGCTCTCTCCAAACAGTGACTGTCACATTGGATTGTGGATGTCATCACCCAGGCAAATAAAGACAGTGGTCGCCCCCTGCCATCTGGGGTGAGATGCCACTCTACTCTGTGGCTCTGTGTGGCGTTCCCCTGGGGGGACATCTGTGATGCTGTATCGGGTGAATGTGGCCACTCTCCATCCACTGGGTGTGGCCCTGTTGCCCACCTCTACTGCTTCCTCTCATTGAGGTATGTATTGGCATTCCTCGTGACTTTGTTGTTATGGGTCATCCAGTGCTGAAGCACCGCCTCTGGCGGTCAGTAAGGATGAAATAGAATGAAAGTTACATATGTAACTACGGTTATATGAATCCTGGATGACCGCCAGAGCGTTCTATCATTCAGAATCCTTGTGGGTTCGCGAGAAGATTCTGCAGGAACAGATCCTCTGATGTCACTGGAAGATATAGGTTAGCTGGTGTCATCAGGGGTCACAGGTGACTTTGTTGGTATAAACACTCAACCTGCGCATGCGTGAGATGGAGACATTCAGTGCCAAAGCACCGCCTCTGGCAGTCATCCAGGATTCATAGAACCGTAGTTACATACGTAGCTTTCGTTTTATACTTGGAAGCTTGTTCACCTACTACAAATACCTCTGTCTGCAAGAACTTCCTACCTCCTCCCCATGGTTGCTGCCATTGTTGTATGACATCAGACTTCAGATGGATCTGCCCCGACTTTACAATTTGGAATTCCGACTTGTGGCTTTCCAACATAGTTATTCTTGGAGGAGACATATCTCTGCCCACGTTCAGCCTAACAAGTTATTGCTTAGTCTTTGTATGTTAACAATTAGACACTCATGGTGACAAAACAAGAGAATTATTAACCGACATTTCAGTTACCCTCCGTAGGCTTGGTGGTTTAGCAGATCTTTTTTTGCTCTACAAAACGTGGCTGGCCCGTGCAAACAGTTAGCAACTTAGCTAGGTGAACGAAGAGAAGAGAAGAGAAGAGAAGAGAAGAGAAGAGAAGAGAGACAACTGGTCTTGGTAAGAAACACAACTCAAGATGGCTTCCAAATGTTTCTTCACTTGTGTTTTATATATCAATAGCCTTCTATTTGCTTACATGTTTGCCCTAACAGTGGTTTACAGCCTGTCCCCTCTTAAAGGCAGACATTGTCACAATTGGGAAAAACCAGAGGTGTTACTAAAAATATTAACAATGGCTCTTTTCGATCCAAGTGTCCAAATCAGCCATGACAGCGACAATATCAGGACCCTTTATTATTTACACCTGCGCTTTCCCTACTTTAAAACGTTAAAATGTCTTCAGTGAGAAAAGACCACTTAATGTAGGTTTAAGTTAAGCAAGTGTAGTCAGATTGGGAGAACATTGTGTACCAGTGCTTGTTTATTTGAAAAGAATCAATGGATGGAATGAATTTTTCTTTGTTCACTAAAAAAAAACGTAACATTTTATTTTAAGCATGCATCACAGGCAGGTCACATTGAGTCGAGGTCATCAAAAGTTCAAAAGGTAAGTAGTGACTTGACCCCTTTTGAGTTGTCAAGATGGTCAACTTATGCCAGCCCCAGAGATGTCCCTCCAGGCCATCCTCCTCTGTCGAAATGTGCCTAAAGAGCAACTCCAAATTCTGCTGTGTGTAGTGTACAGTTTCAAGTATTTTTCTTCTCATCGGGTCTCTTTCTCACAGCTAAATCCCTCTTACTGTCTCATCCAAATGGGGCTCCTGATCAAATGCAAATTGCAGCACACCTCATGGTAAGAATAATACAGTTCAAGGAGTGGCTCATCCAGAGCTGCCTCAATATGAACCAATAAAATAGTTATACTTTCATAAGAAATGCATGCAGAAATGTCATCTGTGCCTGTTACACTGTTGAATGATTCATCTCAAACTTTGTGTGAGGCCGTTCGGTCATGGTTATTGCCAGATGAAGACACAAACCCAGGCCTTATGATGACTGTTTTTATTCAAACCCTCTGTGGGATATGTTACCAATTGTACCCAACAAAAAGAAGAACCTTCAGCTTTTGAAACGTATTGCATTGTCCTTGTCAAATCTTTGAAAGAACTGTGCTTTTGTTGTTGCTCTAAGAGAGTGAGCAAATGAATTTGTTGAAGTTTTTATGAGCAGGTGTTTTTAGTCGGTTTTATTTGAGGTGCACATGAGCTGGAGGACACAGGACTCCTTGCAGGCACGGTTATGCAGACGCATTTCACGAACAATCAGGGGAGAGGCTTGAAGATAGGTCAAAAAGCTGCTGCCCAGGTGGGTGTCGATGTACCGTGCAACACTGGCATATAGCTCCCAGCAGATCAGTGAGGCCACAACCATGATCACCACCATGCCAGACCTCAACGGTGACGGTAGACTGGCCTCCTAATCCCCCATGAACCATGAAGAGACTTTAGGTTGATTTGGTCCTGAACTGAACGGCTTTAACTCGCAAAAGACTGAACACACTACTGAACTGAAGACTGTCAGAATCAGCGCTGAAAGTCAGGCTGTAGGAAGATGATTTACTCACTTACTGCTGAATTCACTGAAGTGCATTTGGACAGCGATGTGACTGATTAGCCTTGAAATACAGCTAGCGAACTACACACGTCAGTGAGATTTGAAAAACGGTCATAGAGGTCAAAGTCCTCCGTTCCATCCATGGCTCCTGGTTGAGTAGAGACGTGAAGCACATCTCAACACATCTTTCACTTTTTCCTCATGGCCAAGCTTCTGTTACTATATAATATTACACACATGAGATCACACGTCCCCTCCTGTCAGCAGAAAATGGAATGAGGATATAGAAATGATCTGTCACCTACTCTTCAATCCGTCAGGTTACCGTCCACATTAGCTCCTGTGTAATCAAGAGCACGGTCTGTGTGACTGTAACGCCTGTGAAATCAACCCTGAGAGGAAACCAGTCATGTGTTCAGCGCGCGTCCACACGCAAACATGCTTCAAAGCTCTGCCATCCTTTCAGCATCGTTCCTTTTTTTAGATTTGACAATGTCGGGTTAAATATTGATGCTCTGTTGTTGCCTCAAAGGAGTCGTGCAGGGTGGGCGCAGAGTGGTTCTTCGGCAACAAACAAAAGGAGTTTTATTTAAGGAGCAATATGTAAGAACTTTAAAGCATTCCAAATGTACTTAAAGTATCAGAAAATATGTCAAAGATGTCTATGTATTGTGATGCAAAGATAACTACTGAAGTTAGCATGCTAACCAGCTAGCCCCGGCCAGTCCAGTCACGTATGACCAGTTTATATCGCCAGAGGCTAATGTTAGCTATTTAACAATTGCTCATATAGGTAGTTAAGTGTAGAGTGTTACTGACAGCTAATATGTTTTCCAAGTTAGCTGTTTAAACTGGCAATAGACCACTTGTTCGGCTTTAACCCATCATTCAGAAGTAAATACTGATTGCACACTATAATGTCTGTAGGAGACTGACTCCATCCACATCTAGACTGGTTCCCTGTAAACCTCGCTTTCGCTATGCTACTTCTGCCACCAGGCTCCCCTCCCCCTAAAATCGATTCTCAACTCATATTTCTGCAGGAAACCTGACAGAGGTGTTGTGTTGTCTGTGCGGGTTCTTATTCTAAATAATGACACCGTAGTTGTTTCTTGTACGTTTACGTGACATCATCACATGTAAACAGAATACAATAACACCACAAGAGGGACATTTTTAAAAGTCATCGTGTTCAGCTCTCAGTGCTTTTGTAGCTTTTAACTGAATCTCTTTAGTTTCTCTCATCCTGTTTGTACTTCCAAACATCTGCTGTGTTTTAGTGTTTCATCCTGTTCGCTTTCAGCTGTTTCAGGACTCGTGTTTAGCTACTGCTGGTGAGAACACAACATTTCCTGTAATGCTGCTCCATAACAAAGGCTTGTAAATGAGTAAACAGCTTTTATTGTGAAGAAGTTATTGTGAATGAAATGTGTTTGAAGCCGAATTAGCAGAGCCACTTTTTAGCGGTGATTCTTCAATAGTTGCGAGGGGATTGGGACAAGCGAGTCATTCATTTAAGCAGATAGCTCAGCTGTGGTGGAAACGCAAATACCTGCAGTGCCGAGCCAAACTGAGTAGAGCCAGGCCGGCAGATGTAATGGAAAAACGGCACCAGAGGACCAAGCTATGGGTCCTGGGGGAGTGTTGGTGTTTACACCACTGGCACAGGAGGTCTGAACTGGGACAGGCTGGGGCTACGTGGTTAGCATGCTAACTTAAGTTGACTTCACTTTGATACAATCCATAGACTTCATAATGTAATGTTCATAATATAACTGTAATCTCTTCAGATTCTGTTGATATTTTTAGTTACATTTTCAACGCTTTCAACTGAAATTCTGACATACTGCGCCTTTAAATGGAGGACAAATTTGGAAAAGACTAAATGTATCTATTCTTTCTTTGCAGCACCAGCTGTAATATAATACTCCTATATATGTCCAAAATCAAAACAAAGAGTTGGATACGATTTAGCTCAGTATTGTTTTCATTACCTTTAAAACATACTAAGCTAAAAGTTGATTTATTAGTTCTAAGTGTTATATAAATCCACAGGCACACTAGGATTTGGACCTTGAATAACAGCGCTCTCACTTGAAATGATGTGGACTGAATTCACAAATGCCAGTGTTCGAGCTTCTTTTTCAAAACCTCCTTCGCGTCAGGCTGTGTCTCAAGGCTATATCATTTTATGCGTGCACTGATGAAAACACCTGCGCTGCATCAGAAGTCAGACAAAACCAAATGGGGATCAGACACATTTTGTGAAAATCAATATCAGTCTGTCTATATATTAATTTACATGCAACCTCTGTACATAAATAAAGACCTCCTGACACATTTTGGAAAGCACAACCTGCCTCATAAATATTTACACTTGAACAAAAGGCAGTGCAATCTACATTCAAAATGTTAATGTCTCCACTGGGAGTGTGACAGTGTTCTGGTCTCATATGAATTCACAAGCTTCTCCCAACCTATTAAATATATGTGCATTGTGATATCATGCAAGATTCTGCACCGTAGATGAAGAGGAAGAATATACCATATGTAGAAAAGCATCGTCAGTTTGTTAAGTGTTACTGCCACTGTAAATGCAAATAGATGAAACTGCCTTTGATTGTTGATTTAACCAAAAAGTAACAAGGAATGCTGACGGGTTAATCATTTTTTAAACACTTCATACCATCCAGCCCTTCCACCAAATAGTTTAAATTCAGCAGTGACACACAAATGATCAATGACACCTCTCGTGTAATTGGTTAAATTGTGGCCAGACCACAGGTGTTTGGGTAGTGGCCGGCGGTTGTAAACTACAGCTGCAGACAGCTGCTGCAGGCTGCTGAGGGATGCAACAAAATATTTGGTCCACTGGCTCTGATAGATGTCGTGACCGTGGCAGCTGGTTGGCCACTGGGTGAAGCCATCTCCTTGATTTACAGGCCTTTCGGTAAAGAGCTCCTTCTGAGCGGACCGATGCCTCTGTAGTTGGTCCCTCGACTGAAAGAGCAACTCTGATTGGCCGTGTGAGTAGAGAGCGTACAAAAGGCTCTCTAGTCTGACCCGGCTTATGCAGAGAATTCAGCTGAAGAGGGTTCGTCGTCGTCACGCTGAGTGGATGAGTGCCGCTGCTCCCTTTCATTGATGAGAAGACGGAGGAGGTTTGATCCTGAGCTCCCAGAATACCTCAGTCATACCTCAAAGTCAGATCAAGAGAAGAAAGACGGGTACGAACAGAAAGTACAAACACCACAGAGCTGTCTAATTTAATCTAACCTCATCTGTGTTAGTCTCCGTAAGATTAGACAGAAGACAAACCAAACCTTAACCAAAAGGTAGAGCATTAAAATGTCTGTAAATGACTGACTAACGTTGGGTAAAAAGTCAAATGCACCCTTAAAAAAACTGCTTAAATCATGATGTGTTTTAATAAGCAGTCATTATTAGGTAGTAATTAATCTTTAACACCGATGTCGTATTACAGGTCAAAACAAGTCGGCTTGTTTATTCTGGCAATCAGAACTTGACTGATTAGCTGAATAAATTACTTGCGTGTCGCCATTATTTACACCCCACAGCCAGTGAAATGTTGCCATGGTTGTAACTGAGTGCCTCGAGAACAATAAATAGTAATATACTTCACACTTCGTAATTAATGACACTCATTCCGCTGTGATTTTCGTTGCATAATTTAAGAGGTTATAGTTATTATGTGCTATGGACAAATGTATTCGGTACGTTACGTGTCACAAGCATGAAATCAGTTTCACGTGATTCAGTCACACAGTTGTATCATGCCTTTCTGCGGCTCTGGCTATCTCAGCTCGTGCTTGGACACGTTGGATTTATGAAAGATGCCTCAACAAGGCAGGGAGGGTCCAGCAACAAATGCAATAGGTTGCATTGTGGGAAATGTGACATCAGCCTAGTTTTCAGATATATGTTGTTATTTAACGTTTCTACAAACCATGGATACATTCAATTATGATGTTTGGTACATATCATAACACCATTTCTGCACTACCCATCATATCACATTAAGATGTAGCTGACTATGCGACAAGCTTGAGACCACTGGATATTTTTAATGAGACATTAGACACATGAGTCAGTACAAATTACCGCCATGTTTTTTTTTTTGCCTAAACCTGACCACAGCATAAGCAACACCGGTGCACTCGGGGAGGAGCAAGAGGGGCGATCACCTCTTCTGCTGCCTCCATCTCGGATGCCCCTATGGTAGATAAAAACACGATGAAGTGCCCTCTAGGGGATCCTTCCAGTGCCCTTTCTGCACACCGGCTTCCCCACCAAATATATCTGGTGCCTTTTGTAATTGTAATGAGTCCACCCCTCCTGAGCACAGCATCTTCACAACAAAAAGTAGAAAATGAAAACTGGGTGAAACTGGGTGCTGTGGCTGTTGCAGCCCTAAGTTTTCCATTCATGTGGCAAAATACGTGCAGAATGCTGGGTTGTGGGAAATTAATTTGCATCTATTTGAAATGGAAATGCAGCTGTTCTCTCCTGCTGAAATTAATGTAATTGTAGAAGAAGAAAATCTACCTAATCTATCTAAATATAAACAGCTAAATGTGCATGTGCTTTTGTGTCAGTGCGTGTCCCACAGTGTCATCTTGTGGCCGCTTTGAGACATCACACCCTCCCTCTGTGCAGCGACGGAGTCAACAGGGCACTTCCTGTGGTAGACAAACTGTCACCTCCTCAGTTATAACTCACAGGCTCGAGTGTGACTGATGCTTCTAAAGGAGAGCAATCTGCGTTTTCCGCCCCTGTTTTTTTTCCATTATGAAGCAGTGAGTTTGCTGCCAGAGTGTCTCACATTCAACATCTGAGGCCAAGGACTCTGTCAGAGAGAGACAGATCAATACGTCACTGCAGGAATTTGTGTGAGGAACGTGTGCGTTTGTGTGTGTTTGTCATAGTCAGGGTCAGGCGGAGATGATGGTCTGAAGCGTCTTTGTTCGCGGTATTGATTCAGTCTAGCAGAGAGTGAGCTGATGTCACGCCGGCTCAGGGTCAGTAATAGTGGGGTGAAACGCCCTCTACTGTTGCTCCCGTGAAACAGGTTAATAGGTGTAGACATTAAGGTTGAGCTCAGAATGCTTTTTTCATAATCACTAGTCGGTTGAATAAATCTTCTCCTGAGGCCGGGATTTAAGAAATCATTCTTTCCACGTCTCTCTTTTTCCTTTTTTTCTTCCTCGAGAAGAAAGCGCATCACCTTGAAGTACTGAATAAGCACTAAACTTTTGAGTGATTTATCTCTTTGCACTGGAGATGAGTGGATAACTCTTATCGGTGGAGTTGAGCACATTTAGGGAGCTCTGTGCACTCCCGAACACACATTCCCCTCCTGCCACCCGTTCTGTAAGGCCCGCGAGACATGAGACATGAGACATGATTTATGGAGTGATATAAAAAGTTGTACAGCAAGGACACAGTAAGAGATGGGAGGCCCAGCGTGGGCTGCTCCAGTGTTTACTACACGAAAAAGAGTGAGTCACGTCCTCCCTATACGCTGTCTGACAAACATGCTCACACACAAGCAGCACATGGTTTGCTTTCAAGTTGAGTTACGGCCTGACCACTGCATGGTGTGTTATCCCAACGCCCTTTATGCATCAGTACATCAAAGTGCCTATTGGTCTATACAGCCCGGTGGAGTTAAAGACAGGCTTGAAAGGGGCCGGACACAGAGTCATCAGCGAAAAACCAGCAGAGAAATATGCTGAGCCGACACAAGTTAAGTGTTTTCTCATGGTCCTTTTCACGATTCTTTAACAGCCGCCTCTCTGTAGAAAACTGCACATGCTATGGTCCACGAAAAAGATTTGTGTTGCGCGACAGCTCTTATAACCGTAACACAAGCCGTGAAGTTGTGCTGCTATATATTCACTCTGCATAGACTCAACAAAACAAGGGCCATTGTTGAAATTAACCGACTTAATTCAGCCCCCCAGAATGTTTGGCTTTGGCGTACATAACAGAGCAGCGACATTATCTAAAGCACACAAACCCAATTGCGCGGGGCACACAAACATCGTCGATCTCCACCACAAGGGGAATTGCAAGGAGATCCACACAGCATGCTAATAAGCCCGCAGCGAGCCAAGAGAAACACAAATCAGATATACATCTGCGTTGTGACCTCGCCGCTGGCCTGTAGCAGAGAACAAAGTAGAAATAATGAGAGCTACATTTAGAGTAAACATTCGCACAAACAATAGCTGTTTGTGTGGCCTGATTACTGTCAGCGGGCCTGAGCTGTCTGTGAGATCTTTGTTTTCTGCACGGCACTCAGGCCTGTCGTGCCTCAGACTCTCAGAATCTGTGGCTAGGTAGGTTTGCATCATCTGGAAAGGTCGAGCGATGCGCAAGTGATTTTCTATTGTAAGATGCAAGCTGCGGCCTCAGCCTGCAACCTCATGGTCGTCACATGGTAAATTACATCGGCTAAGAGAACACCTGCACACAGACTCCAATCACTAGTTAATTGACACCTAAGTGAATTTGGTTTTGGAGGCAGTGCACCAAGCCCCAGACACAACACTGATGTAGCAGGCCTGTCACCTCACCCAGTTCAGGGTATTCCATGTTGCAACATTGGTTTTAGTCATATTTCTGGACACCTGATGAATGTAAGCCAAATATTCACTCATCCATTGAGCTCAGTTTTGTTCTCCACCAGCTCCTTAGCTGCTAAATGCTCCACTATGTTCAAAGTTGCCAACATTGTCTGCATTTTGTTTGTTGCTGGATGCTCATTGAAAGGGGTTGATCAAAGATGTTTTTCCCCTGAACATAGCTTCCTGCTGCAGCTGCAAAAAAGGTTGAGTGTAAGAATGAAGCGTAACAGTAAACAGGGCCATAAAACCAACACTATGAGACTGTAAAGCTCTGAGGGGACCGCCAGAGATGGGTGATAAGTCAGTTTGTCAATGACAACAACGTGGTTAATAATGCATTCACAAGTTTCTTTCACTGTTCATATGAAGATAAAGATATGTGCATCTTTAAATCTTTAAATACACAACTTGATTAGTTTAACAGCAAGCACTAAGGTGTTCTGGCGGCCCAGTTTCAGTATGAGGGAAACTGTGCACTGTACACTACCTTTCCAGCACCAGATGGCGGACAGACAATGTTAGCGACTTGCTGGTGAACAAGGAAATCATTTAGAATTCTAAGAGCTTTCTGAGAAGGTTGTCGCAACCAAAAACTTGAATCAGTCAAGTCACCAGAAACTCAACCTCAAGAGCATGCTAATGTTGCTCTGCAATTGTTTGGTATTTGCTGCTAACAACATTATAAAGACATGTGTGATGTTTAGCTTGTTGTGGGGTTCTGTCCCCTAGTGGCCAACAGTGATCAGTGCAACTTTGAATACATTTGTCATTTGGAATCACTGACCTGTAATGCCATGAACATCAACACTGCACAGCCTTTCACCTATACGTGTGATGTATGTATATTCTCCAAGAGAGCGCCAGGTTTAAGTCCTCAAGCAGGAATAGATGAGTCAAGAAGATTTCGAGGTAAGCCTCTGCAGTTATCTCACAGTCATCATTAATCTCGTCTTCCTTTCCCGTCTCTCCGGACACTGAGAACGTCTTCAGTCAGTGTGATTTATGAGACCAAACACCACAAGCCATGAGGTTGTACCTCTCTGACAAATGTCTTGAAATACATGATGTGTGGCATCTCATTGTGTGTGTGTGTGATTACTATGAACAGCAATTCACCACAGAGAGACGAAGACAAAGGTGATCAATAGCCGGTTCACCTATCTGATGAGAAAAGTGGAACAATTGTCAGTACTAAATAGACTGTCAGAGGCCCACAGGCCCTCTAAAAACACATGACGCACCAGCGAGGAGACCACTGAGCAAGTCCACATTTACAGCTAAGTTTATCATTGTTATGAGCCTGTTTTATCACCTGAGACTCCAGCAGAACAGTCTCTCTGGGCCACCTATTGCTAATCTTTCATGGGAAATCCCTGCGGTGTTGTTGTAGAGCCGCAGTCATAAAGCAGACACAGCAATGATCTGGAAAAAGTAAATTCAATATTTTAGGGCATCTCTAGAGAAGTCGTAAAGCCACGCATTTAAAGAAACGCAAGCCTCGATCTATTTCTGTGCCAGTGCGTTCATATAGTTATCTCTAAGGGAAGACTGGCTTGTGTTGAGGGGTGGAAGATAACTGGAAAAGGAGGAGGGGAGGTAGTTTTGACCATAAATCGTGACTGATCTCTCTTAGTTGGGAAATCTTGAAAACTTCATGCACAAACACGGGAAGAACAAGCAGGAGTGTTTCCTGCTTCCTTTCACTCGTTTGCATCTCGAGCCAAAAAGGTGTTGATTCACAGGTTGTTCTCTTGAGCAATAAAACTTAAAAAAGTGATGACGTCCACCTGCGCTGAGCCATGAGCGCTGGGTGGGAGTCCAAGTGTTGAGCCAGGCCGACGCGCTTGTGTGTGTGAATCTGTGTTCCTTCCATGAATTCTTCGCCACTCCGTATTGCATCCTCTGCGGCTTAGTGTGAGTAAGCATGTGTGTGTCCAGGATGTGACGTCTTACAGCGAAGGGTTGAATGAGGATTGTCAAAGGGGGTGTGTGTGCTCCATGAGAGGAAAGGTGACCCCCCCCCCCTCCACAGACTAACCCCTACATCCCACGCTGTGCTGGACAATGCAGGGGGGTGGACGGCTGATGATTAACAGGACAGGGTTGTGTCATACCTGGAGCAGCCGGATGGGTTGTGAAAAAACGCCTGTGGGCCTGGACGTGGATTTCCACATGAAGTCTGACTGGGATATACTTCCTGGAAGGATGGAGCCACAAGACTGGGGTGGGTAGTAGTAGAGTACGGGGTCATTTATAACTACTGACTCCGAAAATAGAAAGATGCAACGTGTTCTGATCTGAACAATCTTTGGGTAAACTCAGGCCATCCACGTCTTTATCGCGTTATCATAAAGCTGAGCTGGCTCAAGGGGCAGGGCTGCCCGGCAGTCTCGAGGAAGTGACAGCTCCCTGGGCAGCGTGACGCGGTATGTAGTAAGAGAGGGTCAGCGGGACAGAGGACGCAAACTCAACCAGTTCTGTGGGAAAACTGCACTGAGCATGCCCCGTGACCCCTGCTGACCAGTGTCTCCACTGTCTGGTGGGGGATTTCTCCAGGACAGGACCCAGGAGGGACACTCCAGTGCTTCGCCTGCTGTGCAGAGAAAATAGAAGCTCACACAGTCAATCTCAGCTTCTCTCTTTAGCTTGCGCTGGATTTTCACGTGAAAGATAAAATGCTTCCTCTAAAGTAGTTTTGAGATTTTGCACGTTTAGAAGCACAGGTGAGTGCATGATGACGTAGGTGCTCATTGCCTGCATCATTTCGGAACCAAACCCTCTGGGCCTGTGTGCAGGGAACATACAGGGAGTTCTGTACAAAGAAGGGAAATACACTCATGATGACACTTCCCAGACTCACAGAGCTCACAGAGTGAATCCCCCAGTCCTCAGAGCGTGCGCGCAATCACAGATTATTCCTGCCCATACTTCACCCTGCTGACGTAGCGGGCCTGCGAACGCTCCTCTGGCACTCGAGTGCTGTGACGTCCGGTGAATTCAGGAGTTTACGACAGTGCTCTGCTTATTGCCACTGAGGCAGAGTCTGACACGAGAACAGCATCAGTGTGATGTCACTGTATTTACGGTAGCTGGGCCGTGTTATCATTGGAGCTACTGTTCTACATGTGGGTTATTTTGACTTTGTCTGTCTGGGGTTTGACTCAGACCTTCAGCTGAAGGCAGTTCTCTTTGCTTTTTCTCAGGAGCTGTCAAATAACAATCGATGACTTTTTCTATCAAAAGCTAACAAACTTGCATATATTTTAAATTAAAATGGTAAAAAATTAACTAAATGTATCAACAGAATGTGAAGAAATAAGAGTTTTGATATTGTGTCAAAGACATCCATGTGTTTTGCTGCAGAGATATTTATCCAAATTAGCATGCTAAGCAGCTAGCCCCAGCCCGTCCCGTCTCGCAACACCACTTTGTACCTCAAGCAGCGTGAGTTTCTCTCTTTATGGAACGAAGACGAGCTAAGTTGTCTTGTTAACTCAGCGTTTAACACACTTCATTCAAACCAGACAGAGTCAAGGCCATTTCTTACATATTGCACCTTTAAGGATAAAGATAATCTCAAACGACACAGCGAAGGAATCATGAACTGACGACACCTTCCAACCATTACAAGAAAAAAACAATGAGTTAAGCATTCACACAGTACAACTGCACTCAGGGGTTACATTTTTTTCCTACCCACACACACCCTGGCACACACACACATTCATCTCGCCTTTGTATATTCGGGTAAGTCACCCCTGCGCCCCTCTGGCTGACCCTCCAACTGACCTCTCTCTGGCAGTGATGATGTCAGACATAGAGGTCACCAGGGGTTATCACAACCGGCTATCGGAGCAGTTTGGGCCTTGAGTGTTTGAACGCTCCCACCAGACTGACAGTGGTCAAATAAGCCACTGCATGCTAACTCAGCGTCCCCCCTTCACACACACACACACACACACACACACACACACACACACACACACACACACAGAATGAAGTCGCCCTTGAGCACTGACAGAGCTTCAGATTCTGTATCTCTGGATTCAACCCCAGATGTTTTGTGTGTGTGTGGTCAGTCTGTTGGCAACTTTTGCACTTTATGTTCTACAAGGGTTTTTCATTTGACCTTTGACCTCAATTATCTGTAACGAATGAGAGGGCCTTCTAGATGTAAGTGAGTGGTCTGTAGAGTCAATGATGTGTGTCAGGAACCCTCACATGTTGTGGTAAACCTGTAGAGAGCTTATAGGTATGAGCGTAAGGTGGATGGAACGGTAAAACTTCTCAGGGTCATCAGGTTTAGGACACATCCTTCCCACTAAAAACAGGAGTGTGGGTACACAGGGTGTTTTCAGTCGTTCTTTTTTTTTGTTTCATTTGGCAGGATGGTGAAGAATACATCGTTAATTACAGCCTGGGAGAGAGTGACAGCAGGTTATAAATCTAAGAGTGAGACAGAAAAAACACAGCCTTGAAGAGTTTGCTGTTTAACAGCTGCACAGATGCAGTGTACACA
This sequence comes from Spondyliosoma cantharus, assembly GCA_900302685.1. NCBI lineage: Eukaryota > Metazoa > Chordata > Actinopteri > Spariformes > Sparidae > Spondyliosoma > Spondyliosoma cantharus. The sequence goes on along the minus strand of OMLP01039774.1, from coordinate 14,713 downwards.
CTGATGGTTCCATTCATTCACTCCTTAAGGGTTCACTTTGTAAGAAAGTGGATTTTTGAGTCTATTTCCAGATCACAAATACTGACACCGGACCAACCACCTCAAAGTGTCAGTATTTGACAAGTTGGGGATGAGACTCAAAAGTCAACTTTCTTATAAAATGGACTTACTTAGTTCAGTTTTACTTTTAGGTGAAAAGAAACCTGAACAAAACCCTGACTGATTAGATTTATCTTCACTGACCCTCACTTGGGTGGGTTCTACTAAGGATATCTTAGTATCTAAGCTATCTAAAGTTTTACTGCGAGTAAATGAATTAATATATGAAGGTATTTAGTAAAGAATAAATGGATTCATTCTTGTTTCCTGAAGTAAAAGTCAAAATCAAAACAGTCCTAGTTAAAGTAGTACTACACTGTAAGATGCCGTTTCAAGCTAAGAAAACCTGAACCGGATTGGTTAAGTTGTTATCACATAACCTAAGGATTTTATTTTTATTCATCCAGTTTAAAGTTACAGGGACATTACACATTAATAACATCTCTGTAAATGTCCCAGTTTCACCATCCTGGCTAAGTTTCTGCTGCAGGTTACTGCTGTTATAGTGGTTGGTATGGATAATCAATCACGTGATACCAGAGAAAGTAGATCGAAAGGTTTGGAAAAGCAAGTAAATCAAAAGTTACGTGAGATTACTTAGTCAAACTATAAGAGTCCTGACACCAAAATCATCTCTGTGGTGTTCGCAACCAGTGCACCACTGTCAATACAATAGCTTCATAAAACTGTGTAACGTCATAGTGTTTGCTCTTTGAGCTTTTTTCAATATTTACCAGTGATCCAGCAGCGGTTATCAGTTTCATGCCTGTGCCTGTAGGCAGGACTAGCAACAGAATTGAGGCCAGAAGTCCAAGTTTCCACAAACCATCAACTAAAACATGTATGTTAAAAATAGCTTCAAGATTTCATGTCATGTCATTGTCCACTTTATCCCTTTTTATGGGGTCGCCGGGTTTTGTTGCTGGAGCCAATCCCAGTTGTCTCCGGGCGAGGGCAGGGCACTCCCTGGAAAGTCGCCAGCTCATCGCAGGGCCCTCGCTGACTGCAGAGGCCGCCATGCAAGGTTTTCGATCACTAGCCAACCTGCTCTACCTGCTGAGCTACAGCCACCCCCCTGCTTCAAGATTTCACTCTTTATCAGAATCAGAATCAGAATCAGAAATCCTTTAATGTCCCACAGATGGGGAAATTTGTTTGTCCCAGCAGCGACAGAGTATTACAAGAACAAAAACCAATGGGGAAAATAAACAATATAATTAAAAAGGGAAAAAATAGAATAGACGTATATACATATTTACATGATATAGTGCAAAATTAACAGCATTTTTTTATACACAGATTTTAAATACAAGTAATAAATATGGGTGTTAAGGAAATTGACCAGATGCAAAAACAGAAATGAGATTTGTACAGACTTATTACACAGTGCAGAGTACAGGGTGAGGTCTATAGGGAGCAGTGCTGGTTGTACAGTCTCACAGCAGCAGGAAGGAAGGACCTGCGATACCTCTTCTTCACACACTTGGGGTGTATCAATCTGTTGCTGAAGGAGCTGCCCAGTGCTGTGAGAGTGACCTGCAGGGGGTGGGACTCCTGCACCAGCAGCGATGACAGCTTGTTCATCATCCTGCTCTCTCCCACCACCTGCACTGAGTCGAGAGGGCATCCCAGGGTGGAGCTGGCCTTCTTTATAAGTTTATCAAGTCTAAGAAGTCAAAGAAAAGGCCTTAAGGTTTTAGGGGACTCATTTTTAAATAACTCCAAAAAAATCAATAAGAAGCAGCCCACTAACGCAAATGACTACAGTAAGTCTTAATTTCTATTTCACTTGATTTCAACAGAGGACACTGTCTACATTTCGATTGGACAATTAGCCTCATGTTGACTCTTGTTCACTCAACTCAAGTGCCACAATAGCGGTTGTCAAGATGGAGACATAGAGATTTATTAGGCAATTCTTCAAAAAAATAAATAAAGGTTGACTCTGCTGAATGCTGTGTTTGTAACCAAGAGTGAACATCTAAATATTTCATCTCAAGAGTCGTTTTCAAAGGCAGCATGCTTGATATACGATAATAGAGTATTGTGGTGCTCAAGGAATACAACATTAAGATGAATTTTTCTCACAAGCATCCAAATTACACCACAAATTTGTTATCTCAGGAAAGAGAAGAGAAAGCCCTTAAGATTAATTGCTTGACAGAATATTTTTACAAAGCAGTCAACCATTCAAGAATCAGCAACAAAAGCTTGCTAAGTTAGTGAAAAAGAGCAATCCTTTCACTAATGGTGAATTTTTTAAACACTGCATGATGGAGGCAGCTAGAATACTGTGCATAGACGACAAAGGTCAGTTTGAAAACGTGAGTCCATCTTGTTGCACAGTCATTCTGTGTGTGGAAATATTTTATGAAGAATTGTCTGCTGAATAGTCAAAAAAGGTAGTAAAAGACTGTATTTATTTTTAGGGATCAATGACAGGTTTGAAATAGTGGAGGAGTGTCTTGCCATGGTGTCTATGATGGGGTCAACACGGGGATCGGACCTGTACTACAGTGCCAGGATGCTTGGAGAGACTGAACCTGCCATGGACTAGATTGCTGAACGTGACCACTGATAGATCTTTAGGCATCAGGAAAGGGGACAGCCCAACTCAGTTTTCATAGTAGACTAGTCACAGGAAATGCAGTAAGCACCGCTGACATTCATCAAAATGCGTCTAGAACAAAGTAATGGTCATTTTTAAGCATTTGTAGACAGTGGATCAATTTTTATTACATGTCTGGTAGAAGTTGTATGCAGACTGTGGGAGTAAAGGACAAGAAGGCTCTGTTTAATGAAGAGCTGCAGGCAACAGGCTGCACACCTCCAATTTATCAGAGAAGTAACAACTCCTTTTCCCTCATTAACGTTGTCAGGTTACCTGTTATGAGTTGAAATCCAACATATTGCCAAACATGTTACAATGATGGTTAAACATGATGAGGACCCAAATGCAGACACGAGGGAGGCAAGAATAATTAGAAAATAATTTTTTAGACGGGTCAGTTTTTCTAATGGGCTTTTACTGAATCAGATCAATTAAGATGCCACCAGACACTTGGGAGGATTTATTTTTCTGTCATCACACCATTTTTAGTTGTCATACAGGCAAATGTATATAAAAAAAAACAATAAATAGTTTGGAATATTGGATTACACTGGTTAGAAATTAGATGATAAACGTTCTGCTCTACACATAGCACCGAGCTGTATCATGATTAAAGACAGTCAGCAGTATGACCCACAACATCTTTTTTTGTTGAAGTTACAGTCAGTCCACATGTGGGTGATGGTGCTCTGTTAACAGACCCATCCATCACCACAGTGAGGTCATAGTAGGCTTACCTGGAGGCTCAACATGTTAAGGCGAAAATAAATGATGGATTCATAATGTAACCACTAGATCTATTAAAAACATCAACAGTTCTCAAAGTCTCTCCTTTATGAATCTCAAAGTTAACTCTCAACCTGCTTCCATTCATACCAGAGTTCACTGGTGTTTTAAATGTTCTTTTTTTTCTGTTTTATTGGCAGCCATCATTGAAATACTCTGAACTGAAATGTATTTGAGATAGGTAATCCCGTCAGCATTACATGGCATTCATTTTTGTGCTATTATGAATTACTTAATACACTTATATGGAAACTTGGTGTGCTTTATGTTTCTTAATTGCATCACACACCTGCAAAGTTATACCACTCTATAACTCTGCAGGTGTGTGATGCATCATCTGACCGATGTCATGAACCAGCATGCCTAAATTAGCTATAAGAAAGGTGCCAATCCAATCTGCGTTGCCTAGTAAGGTGATAGTAAAAAAACAGATCATATGTGGTCGTAGCATCAAACATCCACTCCTCTGGGCTTCGATGGATGAAATTAGGATTTTCTTCTCTCGCAAAGAATTGTAAATCAGCCTGATTCATGTCAGTTATGGTAAATTACAAAGGTGTGACAATCTTATTTAGCTTAAAAGCTCCACCACAAATGGAGAATTTACCCATGTTTTGGAGGAGAAAGGTTGAATATACTGCAGTCGTGCTTTTAGTTGGAGTTCACACCAGAGTCAGCACCGCTATAGCTGTAGAGTTGTGTTGCTTCAGGTAACAGTGACATATAAAATACAGTCCAGGAAATGTGACTAACAGACTAGTGAATGTGAGGGCTTTTCAGCAGTGGTAAAGTAAGTTTTATTCATGTACTGCATTTAAAATATTACTTAAAGCTACTACAAGACGCTTTAATGTAGAGGCATCAGTATATAATTGAGACTGTTTCAGTTAAAGGTTCCTTGTAGTAGGTTTAAGTAAAAGTATATACTCTGTATTGAAATGAAAGTTTACTGAAAGTAAAAGTACTCACCCACTAGATTATAATTAGTGATACATAATGCAGCTGAAGGTGGATCTTATTTCAAATTATTGATATACTGCTAGGTAGCTTAATCCATAATATATCAGAATTCATTAGTTGAAATCTTTTACAACTCAGGAAGGTTATCTTTTATTGATATGTTTATGTTTTATTTTATGTTTTGTTACAACAAGGTCAACAGTAGAAATAAAGTCTTCTTGTTACAGAATAGTATACCAGGCATGTGAGCTTGCATGTATTCAGTGGGCCAACGAGGCACCTCGCTGGATGACGTTGCTTTGGGCTGCAAAAATGAGACAGCATTTTTTTGCCAGCACCCTGTTTCTGCACCTTCAGATACCGTGTTTGTCTCGTTCCTGCAGTTCAAAAACTACTGCATTTACAGAAACTTTCAAGCGAAGACTGACATTTTGAGTAGGCCAGTAGCCAACTCTTAAAGTAGTTCTTCACCAAACATAATTGCATTCTAGTACTGTGTTGGACTCCCCTCTCAGCTACATTTTTAACCTTAACAATGTTACTTGTACACATTTTTTTTTTTTTTAAAAGAAGTTTGCTTTGACTGATGATTATCTATCTCAAGCTAGCTTCTAGTTTACTCAGGCTGATTTCCATAGCATTCTAAAGTATGCTGTGGAGGTTAATTACGGTTAATTCAAATTTGGGTGACATTGCAACAGCTTATCCAGATTATCTAAACCACTATAATGTGGAGGTCAAATTTAAAGCCAGTGACTAGAAATATTAATATTTGTATTATATTTTTGTTAATAATAATAAAAAAAAAAAAAAGGATGTACACAACCAACAGGTTCTCACTTGCAACTCATAAAAGACAGCAGCTTGGTCATTGGCCATAATCTTCAAACTATGATGCTCTACCTACCCCTCTGGCATTAGTTTTTCGCGTGGAGGGTGTGGAATAATAGGGTAAAGATAAGATAAAGATTAAGATAAAGCTTGCTGACAAACAACTCACATATAACATATTATGACATTTGGACTTTTATTAACGTTTATAAACGATTGTGGTTTGATTACGTTTAGGCACAAGATCAAACTTTGGGTTAAAATAATTATGTTCAGTCTGGTAACTTACCTAATAGAAGTTCCGTAAGTGACGTTGCTTGTAGTAATAATAGTAATAAGCTGCATGTTGTATCATTTATGTACATAAACTCATCACTTTTGATTCTTGATCATAAACAGGACACAAACACTGGTCTTCAGAAGGATAGTCCAGTATGACCAATCCAACCCAACCACCCCCAACTTGGACATACTCTTTATACCACTGCACTAGAGGGGCACTTCAAGAAGAGACACTAAAGGGTAACTATAGCGTCAGACTTGGTGTAGGACCACTGACCAGGCTGCTGTATTTGGCGCATTGGGAGTGAAAGGGGGCCGACACAATTATAGTTACTATAGCAGGTCAAAGCTGAAGAAGGATACTCTTCCTCTTCGTTTTCTCTACCAGATAAGTCTAATTGATCAGGGGGTTTGTTTACAGCCTGTCTGATCGTTTGACTGCTTTTGTTTCCTATCCCATTCAACTTGAGTCAATATTATTAGAAGCGATAGAACTGCCAAACGAAGATGTAA
>OMLP01039773.1:30747-54747 GCA_900302685.1 Spondyliosoma cantharus | reverse complement strand
CCGATTTGCCCCCCCCCCACACACACACACACTCTCCCCCAGATTGGAAACATAACAAAAATGAGGTGTGCTTTGCCAAGTGTGTAGCTCCATCACCTCCCTCCAGCAAACTGTGATGTGGCGGCGATAGTCTCACCTCTGCTGATGCACTGCTACAGTAGCAGTGTCTCCTCTTCCCTCCCTCCCTCCCTCCCTCCCTCTTCTCACAGTCAGCACATCCATTCTTAAACACGCGGGCCCAGCAGCAGCAGCAGCAGCAGCTCCCAGGCCACACGGTGCATGTTGGGTGAAAGAGGCATACCGGTGCTTGTAGCACTCAGTTCTCAGTCAAGAAAGTGTGCGCCTCTGGTTTACTGAGATTGAATGTGGGATTCAGTGGCTGACTGAGTGTTTACAGCAGCGTCCGTGCTGCTTTTTAGTAGTATTATGTATGTATGTAAGTATTATACACATGGAGGATGCACTCTGTCCTGCACTTGACAGCAACGTTATGTAAAGGTCGACAACATTCAAGAAGACACAACATGGACGTAATGGAAATGTCCTTTTTTATGTCTCGGAATTAGCCGCCGTGCATTTTCCTATAAATCTGACTGAAACAAAAGCCTCCTCATTAAAGAGCCGTCTTCTTGACAACCAAAACAAATCAGGGTTTCTTCTCGCTGGAACAGTTATCTCCTACACGGAGCAGTGAAATTATACGTGGATCAATAATTTTCTTTGATTTGAAAGTAATCTCTAAGCTTTGGCTTACTCCAAATCCCTTCCATCCGCTGTTCCCTCGTAGATCTTTAATCTGAGACTTTATTCAGCGAATTAGGGGTGATGCTAATTCAGATATTGGCCTTGTTAAAGGGTGACGTCACCATTTTTTAACATTGTAAAAGTGTGTCAACGGGTTTTGGGGAGGACTGCTGCTGCTGCATATGTGGAAAAATGTAATGTAAAGCCTATGGTGGCTCCAGAGGAAGCTACATGTGATCTGATAATATTGCCTCCAGTGATGTCACTCAAGTGGCCAAGATGCATTGTGGGTAGTGTAGGCGGCAGGTTTTTGAAAAGCATTCCACTGGTCTTGCATTACACGTTGACAGAATCGATACAGCAGAAATAGAGATATCGCCTTTTTTTTCCATATATTCTTCTCCCTTTCCTACACCTGGTGCCTACATTACCCACAATGCAACAGAGCCACTGAGTGACATCAATGGAGACAGTTCAGCAGATTACATGCAGCTTCCTCTAGAGCCACAAAAGGGATTTATACTACTTTTTTAGTACTATTCAACACCTGTAAACACACTTTAATGTGAGAAATTGTTACCCTTTAAGTGCATCTCGTATCAGCGTTGGGTAGGGAGTTGAGGGATTGGCCAAAAAGTCGTGTTCTTGTGTTATTCAGACAGTAACCCTATTAGCAGGTCAAACCTCAACAAACCACACAGCCACAAGAAGAAATATGATGACCAGGAGGCCTGAGTCTGATATGGACCATTCATACATCATGGCGTGCCTTTGGGTGGGGAAAAAACAAAAAAAACAATCACATTTCAGATGATTTGGTTGATGTCTATAATGGACTGCAGGGTGAGTGTAAATCAAACTGCAGCTGTCCCGTTGACTGTGGAGGCAATCCGGCTTAGTAATTGCTTTGGTGTTGTTGTATTGGACGTCAAAAATGAAACTATAAAACAATAAAGACACCATGAATGATGAATGACGCATTATACATTTTAAATTTACACTCCTACACCTTAGGCGGGTTAGGGTTACACCAGGCCTGTAAGGATATGTATTGTACCTGCTGATTATTGCCAAACAAATCCCATTGCATCACAGAAATGCCAAACTAGGTCACCATTAGTTTGTCCACAAGTAAACACTCTGACATTATTAATGTTAATTTAAGTCGAAAACAACTAAACGTCAACAGCAAAACATAAAGAAACACGTTTTGATGTCTGCAACAAGCAAATCCTTTCATTCTTGATTAATTTGATGATTATATTTCAAAATATATCATCAAAATTGCGAAAATTGCTCTTCACAACTTCCCACAGCCTGAAGTGAGTCTTCAAAACACAAAAAAGAAGCTGGAACCAGCAAACGTTTGACACTTTTGCTTGAAAAATTACTGAAATGATAAGTTGATTACAAAATAGTACCTATAAAATATAGTGACTAATAGTTGCAGCTCTGGTCAGTATCGGTACCAGTCCCTTAAAATCCAGTATCGGTCGGACGTCACTGCTCTGTTTGTCTGCTCGTAAGATCTACTGAGTGAAAAAAGATCCTCGAATGCTGTGAGCTGGTGTTATCCTGACTCACAGCATCCTCCGGTGTGAAATCAGTAAAACATGCGGTTTCTATGGGAACGCCAATTTTTGCCCACCAATAACCATTTTCCCCCCTTAAAATCCCCGAACAGTCGGCGGAGTAGAGAGGACGGAGCAGGGTGCAGCGTGGCTATCCTGAGTAATGTGGCTACAAAGAAGAAGCTGTTTTTTTCCCCCTGCAGTTAGATTGATCTTTAATTAGCTGGCAGGATCTCTGAGTCTGGTTTATTGCTTTCTTATTAACACAGCTGGTGAAATTATGTTCGGCAGCGGCTTCGAGGACACGCACGCGCGCGCGCGCACACACACACGCTGAAGAGCAAGCTAAGTAAAGGCATCTTCGGTCCTTCCGCAATCAAATGACTTCCCTCTGACGTCACCTCTGTTTACTCCCGCAACCCAGCCCGTTGCTTATGAGTGCTGACAGCTTGGTTTTGACGAGAGTTAACCTCAGAGACCTTGCTCTATGAGAAGCTTTCCCTGAGCTGTTGCCAGTCATCGCTTTCTGCTTAGAAATTCATTGAAAGGAGACATGACAGTAAGATTCAAAGCCATTTCCTATTTGCAGTGCAGTCTTTTTACCCATAAAGAGACTGTTAAGTGAACGGATCAGGGAGACGCACATCACAACGTCTCGGTATCTTGCACTTTTTCTCTCCCTCTGTCAAGATTACTTCACGATGGTTAATGGATGAATAACCTCCAGGAATTGTTTGTTTTTAAAAAAAAAAAAAAAAGAAACAGCAACTATGACTCACCCTTTTGGTCTGATGACCTGTCTGCGTGCGCTCTGGGTCTTCTGGAGCGCACAGAGGACATGATCCCCCCCGTTTATTTCCCTCGTTTCACCTCATTTCAGTGATTTACTGTACGGCAGTTAATTATGTTGTAGGTAAGCATGTCAGCAGGTTTAAAGATGTATGCGTGTGTGTGTGTGTGTGTGTGTGTGTGTGCTGTCAAGATTGATCGTTTCTCCCGAGGTGGAGCTTCAACTGTGCCTCTGCGAGTCTTTACAGATGCAAACATTTGTCTTTGCGAGCAGACAAATACCCAATTGAAAAGTCAATTTACAAAAACAGCGATGAGCGATGATTTAAAAAAAAAAAGAAAAAGAAAGAAAAAGCGCTGTTTATATTCTATTCGCGCCTCTAAATCTGTTTGCTTTCGCGCGGTTGCGAACGGATGTTGTGTGCCAGGAATGAAAACGCTAAAAGCGTCAGAGATGGGAGTGTTGTGATGTGATTTGAAATGAATTCATTGTGAGAGTAAAAAGAACATTCGTTGTTATCCATCGCCGCACTCTTCTTAAAGAAAGTCAGAAGGTGTGCAGTCTTCTCTCCGCCACCGCTGCAAAAACAAAGCAGGCAGCGCTGCTACATCGCATAGATGTCATGATAAGAAAGACAAACAGGCTTCTAATTAGTATCTTGGACCATCTGCCTTGCATTATCCCTCATACAGCTCAGTGCAATCAGGGGATATTGTGTTTGTGTGCTGTATGTGTGTGTTATCTCCGTGTTTCCTCTCCAGTATCCCTCCGTCCTTTTCGCGCCTCTGTTTTTTTTTTCCGTCCGTCTATCTCTGTGTTTTGGCGGTTTTGGTACAGGTTGATGCCTAGCTCCGCTCCCGCTGCCGCTGCTTGATGAAGGACAGCAGGCTGCCTGATTTATTGGGACACACTGTGTAATATACCACACTGCTCTGCACAAGACCAGCGGTCATCACACTGCATCACACAGGACCACAGCAGAAGAGAACAGGACGAGCCTGAGTGTATGGGAAATGTAGCAATGTTGGGTTTTAAACAATTTGGATTTGGGGGTAGACGGGTAATTGTCGGGCCGATATTCCTAATTTTTTCCGATGATCGGTATCGATGAATTTCTGTCAGATTGCCAGTAAAATTTAAAGATGTGCTACTTCGGCTCTGATGCAGCATCCTGTCACAGGATGTCCCGCTCACAACCCTATCTGATTGGCAACACGTCACAATTAATAGCCTATAAACACTGAATAATCACAATATGCAAAGTAACTACAAAGTATAATGTAGCAGAGAATGGAAACACTCAAGTAAAGTACCTCAAAATTGTACTTTAGAACAGTACTTGAGTAAATGGTACTGCACTGGTTTATTCCAACACCTTTTGACACGAAGAGTTTCATTTTTATTGTAAATGAATACTGGTCTCAAAACGGTTTTCAGTCTCCTCGATTTCTAATCATCAGTATCGGTCGACCCCTGATTTGGATGATAGCCTACATCTTTTAGAAGGAATTATAACAACTACTTACAATTAATGGTGTATGTAATGTAATGTAACCAAGGTAGCAGCTCTTACCTTTTTTGTTGTTGCTGGGATTTGCAGAGAAAATATTATCTGGTGATGCTGAAGCAAAAAAAAAAAAAAAAGGGAAACATGCGAAAAGAAACTCAGTGTGGGAACATTTCCCCCCAGAAAGGCAAGAAAGTCAAATGTAAGTTCCATTAAGGTGAAGAATGGACCAATTATTAATGTTATAGGTCACACCTGTGCTTGTCCTGCTTTGACATGCTGTGAAAAGGGTCTATTCCTGCTTATTTATGGCCTCCGCCTCTTGGCCATTACCATTTGAAACTTTTACTTAACGGTCAGACATAACGGGTCGTATATCCGCAGTGCTGAGCCTTCCAGTTTGCCCTTTTTGAATGATCAATACAGACGACTGCCTCGTGTCGAAAATGATGAGTTATTTTCTCCGACGCAGGCGCAGAAGGTACGAGCTAGTCGAACGTTGGCTGCAGTCTTTTGTGGCGTGGCCAATAGCTGCTTTAGACAGCAACCGTCGGTCTTTGTCGCCGCTTATTTCACGTCGTTCACATGTGTCTGGGCCTTACATGTGTGCAAAGAGACAGACCTGCTAGAATTTGAAGTTGTCATGAGTTCATTAACTCTTTAAAGAACATGCGAAGAACAAATCTGGGAACTTCTCTTTCAAGAACCAACTTCTATACAATAAGAAATTTTAAAGTGCCTAATGCACTTTCTTAAGCTTAATGAGTATCTAAAGACCAGTTATTCACATGGGGAAGACGCACCAAGTCGACCAAATGCAGATGTCTTTTTGGTGTTTACAGGTCCTGCATTCCCACACAGCTGTTGTCCTGGCTCACGAGTATTCTGCTCAGGCTGTAGACGGGCATAGCTGCACTGGATATCACCGCACTTTGTAAAGTAATAAGGATGACAAAGGTGATATTTGTCTCGCCCTGAGAATCAGGTTATGCTCGAACAGTTGTGTGTAGGGCCTTTAAAAAAGTTATGGCTTGATATGGCCAAGATGTGGCTCGAAGCTATCCCAGAGATGCACAGATGGGGCCTGGACTCTGGTGGGTTTTTTTTGTCACGTTTTGATCAAGCGAGTTCCTTCTCTGTTACTTTGAGTGATTTCGTGGGAATAGTGAAAGATATGGAAGTTAAAAATGTATGAAGATTTTTACCAGAAGTGAACAAGGCTGGTTCAGACCGGGATGTAGTGAGTCAGAAGGACAGTGAAGAGAGATTCGCCTCCTCACAGATTGGGTCATCAGTCGCGTTTAATGGTGTCACTGTCATCTATCACTTTTAGTTCTTGTCTACTGTTGTTATAAACGGAAATGCTAAGTGTAATGCTAAGTGTAGCTGTAGGCTTTGCTCTTTTTTCCTCACACAGATGCCTTTGTGGACTGTGGCATTTATAAGCTAATCCGTTTGAACCTCTGGAGGGGGGGATGTGAGATCACTGAGACGCACAAACACATTTATTACACTGAGCCCTTGAAATGTTACATGCTGAGCAGCTAGCAAAGAGTGCACGCAGACACTTGTAACAACGTACACAAACAAGGAAACTTGATTTATTATCTGTCTGCAGTACAACCAATAGTCGAACGTGCGGCCCTTGGTTTCTGGCCATTAGGGGCTGAACAAGCTAACAGACGCTCTCTCCTTGCACAGTTTTGCTTCATCATAGTGCTGTGGCTGGCATGCTAGCAAACTGGTACCTACTTACTTCAGTTTCGGGCTGCACCAACAGTAGAATAGTATCTTGGTCTGTTTGCCTGCGAGCTCCTCTTTCTTCTCGCTGACGTTGTCTGCCGTCTTGTTGCTGAAAAGAAGTGCTTGGAACTCCAGGAGACACAGCAAACACAAACTGTTGTAAAAGTGGAATAAAGGCGAGGTTTGCAAGAGTTGACAAGAGACGTATCAGCCAGTTAGCAGCTCACCATCGGCCCATCTTTAGAGTAGGGTTGGGCAGTTCGCCAATGGCCGACAGTTATTGACAACAAACCCTTTACCATCGTGACATGATGTCCTGCCTGCATCTCTGAGTGAAAACAACGTGATCATCCTTTGCGATGTTTCACTGTGGACATCATCATATGCCTGTTCAGAAGACATGGCCCAGCCCAGCTTTACAGTCCTTGGTTGTCAAACTCAGAACGAATGGAGATTTAAGAAGCAAAGATTTGTTTTACTGTTTTTTTGGGGGGGTGATTATTGGAGCAGCCAATAATTTTATTTTGGTTATTGTTTGAGCACGTGAAAACAGCCCAGTCCAGAAAATACGTCAAACCGTATCTTCACACAGGACGAAATTTAGTTAATCTAGATTTAGTCTTGTAGATTATAACATTTAATTGAATGCCATTTCATACCCTTACTTTCACTAGTGAGCTGCAGATTGTCTACAACCGCCAACTTGATTCATTTATACAGTACATTGCTGTGATAAAGGAAAACCGTTATCTTTAACTCAAAGAAGCTACTTAAGAGCCGCGTAGTAGCTACTTCTATGTGTTACAGCACATACAGCCGCATACAGCCTCTTGCTCATTACATGTAGGCGTATTCATATGAGTCAATGTCCATAAAGAAAATGCCAGTGAATGGGACATTGTTGGTCCGTGACCCGTTTTTTTTGGTCTAGTATTCTCATGACTACAAACCTCGGAGCATTTACGTATTGTCATGTAAATGTGAGGATGCCCTTTGTTTGTGAGCTCTAATTGCATTGTGTTGAAACTGAGGCTGGGCTGGGAACATTCATCATCTATCGACCTACAACGGAATAGCACCGAGATCATACAAGGGTAATGTGTTGTCGCAAAAGTGCTCCAACAGACTTTAATTAACTACTAAACAGCAACTAAAAAAGGTATTAACAGCACTTACCATTTTTTTTATCTTTACAGTATATGCAAAATTCACATACAGGATCCTGCCATGTAGCATCATCCATCTGAGAAATATTCAGTGCTGAAGTATTGATTTCAGAACATCAATCAACGTTCAGACGTCATCAGTCTTAAACGTTGATTAAAGTGACCCCACGTAACATCCGCAGCACGAGAACGGTTGTTTGTGGTGTGTCAGTGTTCTGAAACATCAGCGTCTCACTCGCGGTCTGTGGAGAAGCCTTTGATTTTTCAATCCCGGTGTCATCACAGATCCATGGAGGCTCTCTCCTCTCGTATTTCTGGCTTTACTGAAGCAGGTTGAGAGTTGAGGCAACGACGACAGCGTCAGCGACGCGCCAGGAGCACTGCGCTGAACTCAGAGAGCATTAAAGGAAACGTTCAACAGTTTTTTCTTATTAATCAGTTATCAAACTGTCGCAGAATAAAAAATGTTCTCCAGGATACAGAGGCTGTTTTACTGCTAATGCTCTTACCCACATTTGGAGGTAATTCAAATGACTTGCACAAACTTGAATATGGGATGCTGTGAGACATAGATTTATATGCATCAAACTGTAGTCATGCAAGGATAAAACCTTAAAATGTGTCATGCATTTTGAATCACGGACAGGACAAGTTTTCTGTTTTTTTTTCCTTAGAGTGAGATTTTCTTGCACACACACACACACACACTACATATTGAAATGCACTCACTTTTATGCACATTCATAAATCTATACCACGTAGCATTTGTTTGATTTATGCCCTCACTTTAGTGCTCTGAAGTCACCCCTTAAGTCTCAAAATGAGACGGGCTGTTCCCCACAGGCCAATTCATTACTGGGATAATCCGAGTGTGTAGCTCTGCTGCCTCTGGAGAACTAACCCTTTGCAACACACACAATCGCACACGAGCCAGGCCTCTACACATGCTCCAGCTCATACCCCATCTGTAGCAAATGTCTATGGGAGCCTCAGAATTTGTTTCCCTTCATCCTTCATGGGTATCTTATTATGCCGTCCTCAGAGATTGTACCAGCACACGCGTAACGGTGCGTGTGATGTGTGCCACAACCCGCCAGTCTCAGCACTTTGTAACCTGCTGCAGAGAGGGAACATTGCTTTTGTTATTAAACTTTTTTTTTTAATTGCGGAGCTGCCACATTGTACGTTTTTCTCTCATATCAAGCGGATATGTTTGAAGCTGTAAGCAGGTACACCTGCACAGGAGACGCAGAGCTCAATAATTGAATTACAACAAATGAATGTCTGTGTGTTTTTCATCTACCAACTGAACAAACAAAACCAAATCAACAGTTTTACCACATGCTACAATGTCAGCGAAATGCAGTTGAGAGTGTGATTGTGTGTCTTTCTGACTTAACACTTCTTTTATTTGTTGTCTGTGAAGGTCAGGAATATCTCCTCATGGTATACTTGCATCTCAGTGATGACATCGTCGCCTAGGAGACAGGCCTCTCTTTGACAGCGGACGTCATTACGAGTCACGGACCCATTAAGCTGCGCGGACTAAACGTTGTAGTGAGGAATAGGGAGGATGTTTGAATTAGAAGAATGACAGAATATCAAATTCAAGGAGTAATTCTGCGAGGAGTGAGGAGGAGGAAGTGAGGCTTAGGGTTGATATGAACGGACAGACTCTCTTTGGGGTAAGATATTCAGACTGATGAAGGAAAACATTATATTTTACTGGCGAAAATCTGAGTTTTAATATTTTAAATCGTCCATGAAAGTGCTACAAATCAAGGTGCGTGGAAGGCAACAGTTTACTAGTAGACACGCGATAAATTGGACACAAAAAATATTCAATTTCCTCAAAGAAACAGCAAAAGAGCATAATACATTTTTTAGAATCTTCCCTTTTTATGCTTACACTTTAACCTACGTGACACGGCAGATGCACATCAGAAAGAAATGTTCCCATCTTGATACTTACTGATCTCTCATCCTGAAAGGAAGCTGCTCAAAGGAGGCCACCTTGCCTTGTTGGATAAAACTATTCCTGAAGTGGCTCCCGTGGGGACTTCCATCCTCTTAATAGTATCTGTCTGCCCACCATTAAGCCTGTCTGGGATAAAATCTGCAGCAATTCAGTGGGCCACTGCGAGCGGATAGATAATCTTGGTCAAAAATCTAAATGAGGACTGGTTGGCGCTGAAATAATTACGAACTTTCTGCCAAAAACTGAATGAAAAGATATTCTCATAGCAGATGGCCTCATTTGAACTCCGACACTTCCAACGGTTTGCATTATTTGTCCGCCCACATCTTGAGCTGTGTCCAGTAGAATCCGTTAAGTGCCTTGAAGTAGACGAGCTTTTTAAAAAAATGTCCTCTGTTCTCTGCATGAAGTAAGTCCCTGAAAGCTGCCTTTTTTTCTGACAAATGTCAGATGTCTAAGCTGCAGGTGTTGCTAAAAAAATGTTTGCTTTCGGAAGATTTAGCTTTTCTGCTTGCAACAAATGTTTCCAGTCCATATAAATTGTAGGGCTGTAATCAACCAAAGAAATCCTTGGTTGACAGAAGCCGTGAAATTTCGACTAAAAATCGACTAATGGGGGGGGGTTTCATTAATTAAAATGAATTAATTAATAAACGCACTCGAGTCTGTCAGCTCTGACAGCGTTTTGCATCACGTGCATCTGCGCAATATCATAGCCCATGATTTCCGAAAATATACTATGTCAACTAGTGATATCAGCACAAGAACTGTTGAGGACAATTGTTTTTGTCATGTTATAATAATTGACAGACACTATTATTTCGCTCTGTGCTTGTCCTCGCACAGAGCGAGACTGAACACAGGAGCTCAGCTTCGTGGCTGAGACACAAACTATTAACCTAAAACTTTAGTCTTAAACACAAAAGGCAAGTCCACTTTAAGAAAAAAAATGTTTTATTAAACAAATCATTGAAAGACCAGTGCAGAAACAAAATGCGAAAACGTGCATAACTGAAAAATGAAAAGGTGGGCGGGTGCGCCTGCAGTTATAAAACGATTATTAGACTAAAATATTGAAATATGCCAATTCTGATATGTTCATAGAGTTAAAACGGATGGAGCAACCTAACGCAGACAAGTCAGCTTACCGTTTTTAGGTGATATGCCATGTTTGTAGTCGAGCTGTGATATACAAACTGTTGTTTACAAACTTTGCATTCGACTTTTTTTCCATTTTCTATTTTTATAAAATGCTGCCACACTGCTGACGTCTTTGACATGGTAGAATAGGAATGACTGTAAATGAAACGCTTAAAAAAAATAAATAAAAAAAAAATAATTTAACAAACCACCGGACCTAGGCCTTCTAGTACGTTCTTCAATCTGTTTGTCTGTAGTGGGTTGGGCTAATCCATAATAGGGAAAACAAGGGGGGTGTTCTGAAGACACACTGTTACCTGTGAAACAGGGGTGCTCTGAAAACACCCCCACTAGTACTTTCTTCCGGATCAAATATGCCATATGCAGGACACACAGCATTGGGATGGAGAGGACCCGCTGCGTGTTTACGCACTGCCATAGCAGCATGTAATTAACACGCCAAAAATCGACCAATCAGAATTTTGGTCGAGCCAGAACGTATCGACCAATAAATTGACCAGTCGACTAGGAGATTACAGCCCTAATAAATTGTCCTTCAAAAAGTGAGGAAAGAGTTGTAGCTTCAACAGTATAGTATTTTGGGGGAAGGGTTGTTCTGAAACGGACTAGCCTGAGTGATGATACTGTACGTATTTGTTCATTTTAAAGGCCTTTGCGGCTCTTTCTGGCATCGAAGCTACTTTGCTGTTTGTCCAACTGCAAAAACTCAAAGATACAGCAGTAGATTAGAGTCTAGACTATGTCTGCATCTGAAAATGCTATTTATGTTTGACTGCCTGCTGCTGCACTAAGATGTCGACCAACTCATTATCTTATGGTGGCAAAGTCACACACAGGTTAATGACAAAAGCTACTGATCAGCTGTATGACTCACAGATACAATATGCAACACATTCAAGCTGCACTATGGGAAACAATTGCTGCCGGTTTAATGTGCATCGCATGCTGTCAGTGTCTACTTTCCTAAGGCCAAAATGCTAAAGAGCTATACTTCAAAGAAAATTATGTAACAGTCCTTGATGGCCATTGTAAAAACTCTACTTAAAATATATATAATTTTAGGGCAGAAAATCAATTTCAAAGATCCAGTATGCGTTCCACTTACGGCTGGGCAATACATCCATATTACCGTATATCGTTTGGCTCCAGAATTTAGCCTTCTAAAGTCTGTAGGAAGTAGAAACCTTCTCTGTGCTTGTTTAACCAGTGTGGTGATGTTTGATGACCACGATGTTGTTGAGCACTAATGTAGAAGAGGTCTGAACTGTCTGGGGTCTGTTTGTGAGGAAATCCAATATCCAATGCCCAGAGTGTGGTACGCTCACCCAGAGTATTTCAATACTGGGTGAGATTGTCTTGAATGCCAAGCTGAAACCAACAAACAGCATCCTGACGTAGCTGTTCTTATTCTCAAGGTGTGTGAATACTGAGTGGAGGGCAGTCGATGTGTAAGGCATCCTCTGTGGATCTGTTGATCTGAAAGTATACAGGTGAGGGTCCAGGCTTGCGGGGATGTTGTCTTTGGTGTGCTGGAGAACCAGTTTGTTAAAGCCCGTCATCAGGATAGGGGGTGAGTGCCAAAGGGCGTTAGTCGACACAGCAGGATTTTTGGGTACAGGGACGATGGTGGCTGTCTTTTCATGTTGTCTTTTCACGGTGTCAGAGGCTAAATGACGGTAAACTGAAGGAATTTTCCGAACTAAAACCTGTTTTACTACTTCTAAATATGTCGAGTTGGGTCTTAAATGAGGATATGGTTTTGATAAGATTTCAGAATATTAATATAAACAGTACATACTGTGTGTAATGTGTGTTGCCATACAGCCCACACTTGGTTCCCCTGAAGTCCTTGTTTTGGTAACAATTGTAAGGCCAAAGAACAACCGAAGGATTTAACTCTCTATAACGGGTACTCAAATACAAATCTTAAAGGGCCACAAAGATTTTTTTCAATGACTCAAAGGTCCATGTATTGAGGTCGGTCAGGCCACATGCAATAATACTGTGATATTCAAAACAAAATGTCCTTTTCCTTCAAAAGGACAACATACATAGTTGAATATTTCCTCTTTTTGTTTGCCTTCAAACATTGTGTCCATCACGTCAGTCATGCATTATTTTATTATTTCTGCATCTGAGAATGGCTTCTTGTGCTTACCCACAATCCACACCACTCTAAGTGAGCACTATTTTGCTTTTTGTTGTTGTGTCATAGATGTGACAAGAATCCTGCTTGCAGCTTGATACGACGATTTCAGTGCATTTATTTTTGGTGTTCTTACCTCTGAATTTTGAGGAAATGTCTCTTCAAAATTCCTATGCTTCGTCTCATAATGCCGTTTCAAATTGGAAATCTTCATCACAGCTATAGTCTCCTGCCATATTAAGCACATGGGTCTTGTGCTGGTTGGAGGGAGAATGAATGCACATTTTTCAGTCCATTGTTCTTGAATTGCCGATTTTCACTGTCCACTTTTCTTTTAGCAGTGAACTTGGAACACGCCATTTTCGTGCAATCTAGGCTCCTACAGCCGGCGAAATGTTAATATGCGAACTGCTCCAAAAACGAAATTGAAAGTTAAAAATTGCGCTCGCAGCAGTGAGTGACCCAGCTCTCTGTGTATCGTTGGCATGGAGACAAGTCCTGGTATACACGTGCTGACCCAACCAAAACACATAGTGAAGGAATAACAGTTCGGGGGCCACAAATAGGAGGCCGGCGGGCCGGATGAGGCCCGGGGGCCACCTATTGAGGACCACTGCTCTATAACAACAGCAATATCGCAATTCAAATACTAGACATTAGTTTTCTATGCACCTTTCGCCAAAGCAATTCTGAATGTGTTATCCATTGATTTTCCAATAGCCATTACAGTTAAGCATCCTGGCCAACGTTAGAAACAAAAACTGTTTTCACCCTCCGCTGAACACGGTCACGTCTCACCTCTTGTGCTACTCTCTATAAGACCTCCTCCTCTCTCTTATCTTTCCTCTCATAAGTTCTTAATTCACTTATGAGAGGTTTCATGGATCCTACTGTACATATCCGTTAAATACGCCTTCTAAGTGCTCTTTGTTTTCTCAACTGTTCTCATAATTAACTCGCTTAATTGGGTGTTTGTTTTTTCACTCAGCTGAAGGAGCGCTACATAATTACTTCTAAATCATTTAATTGCATATCTCCACACTTTTCAAAATGACACAGAGTCTTAAATTACAACTTCATCGCGACAATAGAGTGGCCTAACTGACAGCAGATGTGCAGTGAGTTGATTTCTGGAATAAAACCAATGGTGAGCAACTGCAGCATGATTGGAAATGGTAATTTAATGTATATTTGCAGCAAGTAAAAAACACCAGAATGACGCATAAAAAACACACAGGATGATAGTTCACTGCGGAGCTCACACGCGACTTCCCTGGTGTAAATATCTGCAAGACTCATTAAAGACACGACAGCAGGATTCCTATATGGCCACCATGACAGCAGCAGCTGCAGTGTGTCACAGCCGCTGGGCCCGCGGTGTTGTGGTGAACCGAGGGTGTAGCTGAGGCCGCTGTTGGAGAGCTCATCCATCATGCTGCCTGCTGGAGGAGGTGGTGATCTCGGTGTTTGCTTCGACTGTGTGGAGCGTCAAGGTTGAGCGTATGACGGCTGTTGATGTGAAGCGTTAACGGTGTTGTCAGTGTTGAAGCTCTAACATGACGTTTGAGTGGTTGCTCAGCTGTGTTAAGGTGCATAATGCAGCCACGTCGCGTTTTTGTTCTCAGCCGCAAACTGTGCCCGTGAGATTTTCTCTGCTCCTGTTCTGTCTGTCTCCGAATGCGGCCATGAAAAAAGGAGATGTTGTGTCAACTGTGATTTGGTGTTTTCTTTTTTGTGGTCACAAGAGAAGCAGCTATAGTTTTTGAAGAGGAGAAAATATGTTGGTGAAGGCAGCAAATTATAGTCTTGAGTTGAACTGTGTGAACAAGCTATTGGCCGATTAATATTTCTCACTGACTCACCAGCTCTTTGAAACACAATCAGTGGTCATATTATTGACTAGTGGCTCCCGGTGCTGGTTTAATGCACCTCGAGAGAAGCGTGAGTGATTGCAATTTACGGTTATTTTCATAATCTGCCAATTGTTTTATTGATCAGTTTGGTCTATGAGGGATCATAAAAAGATTACGAAATGTCCATTAAAATTACCCAGAGCCCAAGTACACATATTTGTTTAAATAGATTTTTTAGCAGGTAAGTACCTCAGGAAGATGGTGTACAGTAGTAGAAGATGTGAGAATGAAAAACAAAAAAGGTGTCAAATGTGTGCAACTGGATGCGGCATTCTCAAAAAGATAAGCGTGTCTATTTTGTGTATTGTTTTGCCTTTCATGGAAAATTCGACATTGCCAGTGGAGCACCAGGAGTACAGAGCGCTTAGCCCGACTGTACATGCCGAGTTGAAAGAGAATTGATGTTGTTGGTTGAGGATGGGTCACAGTCGGCTTTTCTTTCTTTTTTTTCTCTGACTTTCTTCCCCAGACACAAGACCGTATCCTACACGCTGCTTCTGACCCCATTATTACCTCTGCCAAGGAGGTTATTTTTTTCCCCTGCTGGCCCTTTGTGTGATGGTCGGATTGTCAACAGGATTACATAAAATTTAGGGAGCAGATTTCCACAAAACTTTGATGGGGGATGGTTCTCGATCCATTATAGACCCTTAACGTTTGATGCACGTTTTGATTTAGGGTCACCGGGTTTGTTTTTTTTTGACATTTTCATTAGTTTCTGTGGGAATAATGCATGGAAACAGATCTTAAGTATTTAGGTGGCTGGTATCTATGAGTGGATAAAGGGGACTGCTGGGCTTTGGCGGAGGTGTGCGCTCTACTGAGTGCCAGTCCAGTTTGTTTGTAGTCTTGTAGTCTCTAACACCCCTTCCTGATGACATCAAACAGGTTGTGGAAGATAACAAGCTATGATTCATTGTGTGGTCTGACATGCCTCTCGACTGAGTCACGGGAAGAATTTATGACCTTATAATCGCCTAACCGGACACAGTGACCATCTTATCAGAACAAAATATTATGTAGTCTGAACACAGCAAGAAAAGCAGCAAATATTCTCATTTAAGGGCTGTACCACTTATTTATTTTTTTGAATAATTTTTTCCCTAAAAGGTAATTAAAACTTTATTGTAGATTGTAATATTCTGTTAATTAGCGCACATATTCTTATGCTTTGAGCTGTCTAGAAGGGGAATAGCTTAGTATTGGATTGCAATAACTTCAAAGAGTAATATTTATTGGGCATATAAAACATTTTATGACTCATCACTTATTTACAGTCCAATAATCAAAAATCCTTTCTTAAACTGAAAACATCCTCACGCTGTCAGCGAGTAAAACACGAGCATCTTCATTTATGGCTTTGCTGCTCGTAGTGACCTGAGATTATAGAGCCTTGTGATTGTATTACATACATTTTGACATTCTTGTGCTTGACTCGAGTGTGGATTTCAGAGGGGATCCTGGAAGCTTAACAGGCTTATCCCACCTTGTTATCCCCCATTGTCGTCTTCCCCTTCATCCTCCTCATGCCTCGGCTAACCTCTGCTGCACCACAGCCAATAAATACGGTCGGAGCCGGCGCATCTACTCAGCGTCGTATATTAGTTAGTGGCCTCCAGTCTCGGGGGTTGTGAACCTCTCAGGAGGTCATTCGATAATCACAGAGAAGCCTTGAGCCAAAACATTTTAATTCTTTGGATATGTGTCCAATTTTTTTCTTGCTTGAGCTGCCCACCACCCTGCATGTTTGATTAAGGTGTAGGAAGATTTCAAGAGGTGGACAACTGCAATATCTTTGTCATGTCACTTAGAAGCCTCTCAATTCACGGTGGCCTTCTTTTACATCATGTTTATGTTAATAAGACTCCAGAGGCAATTTGGTTTTGACATGGCACATGAATTATGTCTCGCCGAGAAAGAATCAGTCACTTTACTCACAAAGTATAATATATGCAGAGGCATTCTGCCTTAATGACACTGATGTCAAAAAACCAGGGGTGCGAGATGTGTAGACGTTTAGCATGAATAACCTAAAAGTAAAACAATTTTGGTTATTTATTATTATTAGCATAAACAAACAAGACCAATGAGAAGGTTTTTTTGGCTGCCTGCATTTTTAATGATGCTCTTTCAGGGTGGATTTGTGAAGATCCACTGAACAAAACAGGAGGAAAAACTATTGTGCATTCAGCACACACAGTGTAAACGCTCATAAACTGTTGATGTATTCGTTACTTATTATGTATTGTTAGGAGATCTCATCCTTCTTGATGCTCTACAAAGCAGACACGCAGAGAGAGAGGAATGCCAAGGAGGGCAACAGGTCGCAACATTTATCACAGAAAGCAACAACATTTAGGGCAAAAAGGTTTTGGTTTGAATTTTATATGAAAGTGTACAAATACTGAAAAACGCTACATTCTGCTCTGAGGTATATAGGCTCACATTTGTGCAGGAGGTTAGCACGGGACATATACGTCTGTTGCTTAGCAGGATGAGCTTTGACTTCCTCTGAAGTATCTCTGAGGGCCCAATTAGAAAAGTCGGAGGCAAAGCCAGGTGATCTTCCCAACAGTGATACCGGTGTTCTCTGCTCACTTCACCCACCCTCCCTGTGATGTATTGGTCTTGTGAAAAGCAGACGGCAGGCCTCAAGCCTTCACTGAGGTCACACTGCAGGGACAAATGATTTATTCATCTATTGTAGTGATGGTTTGTTTGTAGTACTGCGTTGTGAGTGTCTACAGAACCAGAGCAGATGTAAACATTGAGAAGCAGTGCTTGTACGTATGAATGTGAACCGTTCTCAGGTGGCTACCCATCAGGCTCCTTTTTCAAACAGGCCCTTGATTTTCTATTTCTATACTTCTCTAATTTAGGTTGAGCATATAAGGTGATTACTATTGATCATATCAAACATGAAACTTTGTTAAGTTAATAAGTAATAATAATAATAATAAGTTAATACGACCTTATTCAAAAGGACTGTTTATGTTTTCATGGTTCTTAAGTCAATTTGAAGGTGTTGACTTTTCTTGTAAACAAGCCAGAATTGTATTGTATTTACATTGTTTCTGCACAAAATGCTAAAACATGTTATGATTGCATTTGCTTTCTCATAAAACATTCACAAAAAGCTGATGTTTTCACGGTGCATTTCATGGGATTTTCCCATTTCCCAAGTTAGGAAGTCGTTCTTCCGACTTCAGTGTACTCATGAGCTTTTCAGTCATAACGTGGAAACAACAACGACTTGCTGCTGCACCATCACATTCCCTATAACCACTAAAATAATGTTTTACATGACTTCTAATGGTTAATGGCAACAACTCGTCTAACTAATCTAGATCTGTCTACTTGGACAGGAACAGCTACAATCTCACCCCCCATTAAAAAATTACTGGACATGGGAAGGAAAAAAAACAAAAACTTTCTGAACTATTGACCAAACATGCACTGTCACTGTTCACGTGAATTTTACCTGTTGTGAACTCAAATTTTGTAATTGTTCTTTCGCCAAATGAATGTGCTATAAGTATTAAAAAGCCAGCATTGTTTACATCCATGTTTGCAAGCTTGCAGTCTGCTTTTTTCCTGTTTTTGCTGGTGCATTGCAGCATATATTGTTGTGCTACTGCCACCTGTAGATTAGGTCAATGCACAAAAGAAACCCTAAATGTGAAAATATTGCGCTCTTCATTTTTTTAATCGATACAGTACAGTTCAACACAACCCAGTCGCCAGAATAAATGTTGGCAATGTACCATGGAGCAACAAACACGGCTTAAAATTTGTCCTGAAGTCTCCGTGTAAACACCCAGTGGTGTCACGCTTACAAATGTTGAGACACAATCTTGAACTGCGGTCACCGGCTTGGCAGCCTTCCAGGCATCTCCTCCACCTCCCGATATGACAGTTCGGTCATAAACATGTCACGTGAACGTGATATGGCATATTTTATATAAATGTGTGCATAGACTATGACATGAACAAATGTGAACGTATCAGTTGTTTTGCATGTTGACTGGCGACATTTTGTCCCGGCGCCTGGGCTGCTTTAGAAATTAAGCAGAGCAAATGTATAAATCAGGGAGAGAACTCCATTTCAACCAATAAACACAGTCCTGTCAGCTGCTGCGTCACTATCTAATGCCCTCCCTTGACCCCCACCTGTCATTTCACACCCACAGTCTGCCATGTCAATTGTTGTTTGTACTGTAATCCCGAGGCCCATCACAGACCCGGCATGCAGCTAAACTCCTACACTCGTCCCATGCCTGCTCTGATATGCACAGCCCCAGGAGACGGCCGTGAACTCCAGTTTGATACAGTCCTTTCTCACTACACTGTGTGTGTGTGTGTGAGGTTGAACCAGGACAAGAGGTCCTTATTTGAAGAGGCAGTGAATATTTTTGTCTCGAGATCTGGTTTGCAGCTTTGTTAACACCGTGAAAAATCTTAAGATATACACAGACCTAATTTCTAAAGTAAATGTTGTCTGACAAGATCAGAACTCGTATGTTCCTTGTTTGTAGGCAGTGCAACTTGAATGAAGAAACATTATTTCATGAAGGAACCTAAATGCGATCGCTACATTTCATCTGTATGACGCTCCCATGGCGAGACAGTATATGTATTTACCTTTTGCTTTTATCTCTACCACTCGTACTCTCGCTGCTTTCAACCTCGACAGTTCATAGGCCAGCGCTGCCTCTGGGCATGATGCTGAAGTGAAAGATGACTTACTTTTGGTGGGTTTAATGGGACTGTGATTGCCTGCGGTACCCTACTGAGCTGTCTGACTCCCAGCCATCCTGTCTACCCCAGCAAGGTTCATCTGATCGCTGCACGCATCAAAGGAATATTTCACCCTGAAAATATTCCTACATTTTTATATACCATGAATCTGTAATGACAAACGCATTCAGAGTCTTATTTTGTGATGAAATGCACCCGGGCTCTCTTCAACTCAACCGGTCTGCTTTTTAATCCGAGAATTAATGCTCTATTTTCCACAGGATGTGGAGGGGTAACTGTGTGTGAGTCTTTGCAGGAAAACACACACAGGTGCAATTAATAAAGGAAATAACGAGTGCATTCCATTTAGGCGAGTCTGTTCAGGGCCCTGCTATCAGTCATGCCGCCTGCTGTGACCCTTGATGGAACTGAGCCATCGTTAATGTTATTACGAATCTTTGCTGCGAAGAACAGACATTTTTTTTTTTTTTCACACTTTAAATATACTTTAAAGCAAACAAACCACATGGATAATTATATTTGTGATTAATGGAAAAAGGAAAGCATTTTATTTGATATTTGAGAGAATAACTGTCTCATTTAATGCTCTGTGCACGGTAGTTAGGTCGGAGGTTTGGCTTTACTTTAGTTTATTCTCCCCAAATAATGTGATGCAAATCAGGAGGGGATGCGGTAGGAAAAAAAATGCTGTTTATCTGAAACTGAGGAAGTTGGAATCGCCTCTCTTGATCCGTTAATCCTTAATCACAGGCAGATCTGTACACTTTTAATCATCCTTATTTCTATCCCCCATGATACCTTATGCAATTTATTGGCGCAACTTCCGGTCAACCAGAACCGGCGTTTTCCATGGTAACAGGATGCTAATCCATGTTCTCAGAGCAATTGGCAATGTATATCAATCACTCACTAAGGACTGGGTCAAGTACTTGATCATGTGAATATTACTAACTCTATTATTATTGCTTGTCTCGCTCATCTATCATCTTCAAAATATTCAGTTATTATGACACCCATCAGCTTTTGCCCAGGGTTAGGGTTAGGGTAGGATTAGTAGGAAACTTGTAGATAGTAAGTGTTAAAACCAACGTTACTAAATAAGCTCTGCCTGGCTATTCGCTGAATGTTGTTTTCCTTAAAGTTTTAAGATCTAGCACTGTATTTTAATATACTGCTCTGCTGATGATGCTAACGTGCTGCCCATCGTTACCAGTACATTCCCAAAAATACTGAGCTTCATCAGGATATCTTTAATCAAAGCTACAGGTACCTGCTAAACTACTTACTCAGTAGGAGTTTCAAATAACATTTCTAGCACTGAACAGAGTTTTACTACAGAGTTTTACTACAGCATTATTCGTCTTATTTGGTCTGACTTTTTAATGTCAGGTGTAGAGGATTAGGTCACCCGTGTGTCTACCGGTTGTAAATGTAAATTTAGGCATTTGACTCACTCACTCTAAAGGTCATTCATGCTTTTACATCATCTAGCCTTTATCCATTTCGACCAGACCTATTCAACTGGCGGCCCTTTAACAACCTTATTCTGTCTCTTTGATCGTTTTATTAGCAGGCTAATTAGCCCATTCATTTGTTGAGTCTACCATAATAATACTCTTATTTCATTAAAAAGATTTTACCTAAGCTGTTGAGGCAGAGGGAATTTATGAAAAGCAAACCGACACCCTATTTTATAAGGTGCATTGTTTATTTTGCTACTCTTAATATGTTTTTTTCAGTTGTAAAAAGGAAACCGTAAAAAGGAAACACGGTGCATTGTTTGAATGCATGTCCAAGGTTACAGATCAGATATAGGTAATGTAAAAGTCCGGCCCCTTGGCACTTGACATTTTTGCAAATCAGGCCTTTCTAAAAAAAAAAAAAAATCAGCTGAATGTGCCTGATTTAGACTCCTAACTGCTGATGTAATAGCTGTTGATGTGGTGGTCTATTTTAGGGGCCTTGTCGCCCAAACAGCAGATTAGCCTACAGACTGAATAGCTTCTGAATCATCTTAGCCTTTGTCACCCTTCGGGGAAAAAAAAACGTCCAAATATTGCACCCATAAATGTTTGTACGTTTTTATTCCCTGGCCCAGTCTGAGCATGAAACCACACCAGACAAAGGTTTACGTAGACAATTTTTGAGTGTAGCTGCTGGTGGAGCATTCAATACAACTTGCACCATAGTCAGCACTTTTTAAAGGGAGCCCTCGGAGAGGACAATCAGAATCTAACAAATGTTGCTTAATTAATTTTTTAGTGATATTTGAGGTGTACAGTTTTTCATTTAGTAGCTTAATTGATATTTTTTTTCCTATGTAGACAGTAAGGGCCCAAGAGCCAAGAGCATAGTAAGGGAGACACAAGCTCTATTTATTCTTCGGTCAGCACATTTTGTTCCACATTTTGGGACGGGATCGGTTCTCTGGTCACATCATCATTTTTTAAAATCCCTTTGTTCAGTATATCGTTAATATAATACAGCAACATTGTAAAAAATGGTATATATATTCTCATAAAATCCAAAGATGTTCCAATAGTTTGTTTGTTTCAGCAGAACTGTGGCCATATCCTTTAGTCACTGAATTGTTGCAGCACTTTAATTTGTGTATTTACATAATAAGGCCCAGAAATCAATTAAGTTTGGCTGCCGTTTGTCCATTTTCACCAAAAGGGTTTGAGGCAGAAGATATATGATCCTTCATGTGAGAGAGGAGGGATTGTGTCCCCTGTCACCTTCCAAAAAGCTCGCTAAAAGCCCTCGGTAATGGCTCTCTGGTGTGTTTAACTGAGCCTGCAGTGCGAAAATAGAGACACTCCATAGGAACATTATCCTAATGTATCTCTATGTATGGGAAGAAACAGTCGCAGGAAGAAATCAATGCAGTGCTGGGCTATTTAGTAAGTACAGTATTATGATTTAGTTACCAGGCCTGCTGTATTTCATGTCAAATAATAAAAACCAGGTGTCAAATCTCTGCCGTGTCGTAAATCACGATACTGCTCGATCCGGAATAAGGCTAGCTCAGGCCCAGGGACAAGGACAGTGCACCACAGCCTCGGTGAGCAGTAATAGGAGTGGACAGAGTGCAACAACATAAGCCATGACTACAGCATCCGGAGCTGCATCAGGACAGAAGTCAGTGTGTCGACATGTCAGGCTGAAAAAGACAGAGAGCCTGAGCGTCAGCGGAGAGGCTGATTATTATTGAGAGAGAGAGAAAGAAGAGGACGGAGAAAAAGAGAGAGTGCTGAGTCTCCTCTGAGTCACTGTGTTGCCCAGAGCTGTTTTTT
This sequence comes from Spondyliosoma cantharus, assembly GCA_900302685.1. Taxonomy (NCBI): domain Eukaryota; kingdom Metazoa; phylum Chordata; class Actinopteri; order Spariformes; family Sparidae; genus Spondyliosoma; species Spondyliosoma cantharus. The sequence continues at coordinate 31,974 of OMLP01039773.1, read as the reverse complement.
TTCCTTCAAGTATGTGTTTTCTATCATTTTTTATCAATGAAAAAGGTACTGCTGGTGTCAGAGGGTGGCTGCATTCTTAACACAGTTGATACAAATGTTCAAACCATAAACAAGCTTAGATGCAGGGGTTGTTAGAAGTGCACTCAGGATCATAGTTACCAGAAGATTATTTATTAACTTGAAAGCACTCAGAGTACGGAGGGCATGCATCCTTCAAAGCTACACCATCTACAAAATGTGTTCATTCTTAAAGGTCCCAAAAATGTTTGGAAATCTGCATTTGGATCTGCGACGTACACATAGTGAAAGACACTCATGTCCTATTCACGTTAATTCAGTCACTGTTATATAATAAACGCTTCAAAGCGAATCAGTGTCATGTCAATGTAATGTGTATGTCTAATACAATATAATGGTAAATGCTGTGTGTATTGTAAATAAACATTATCTAAAAGCCATTGTCAGCAGACTGACTTTGCAATGTCAGTACTACACCAGCTAACAATTTTAGCTAACATTATCCACTACAAGCTAATGTTCATCCCAGACCAAGTAGGCCGTGGTTGATTGGTTTACCTCCAGTCCGTTTCCCCCTGATTAGTAATTCCTCCCATTAAACTCCAGATGTCAGAGTGATACAAATCAAATGGGAGTGTCTCAGGATTTTTGTGGGTTGTGTATTGTGAAACCTGGCAACCCAACCCAAGGCAGTAGGCCTTTACTGCCAAATTTCAAACAACTTGGTGCAAGATTTTCCCCGTTGCTGACATTTGCCCTGTTTCACTTACTTCTTAACTCCTCTTGTCTCACTCTGCAGACTGTCTGTTGCCTCACATTACTTTCACAACCATATACTTCTACTACTACTCCACAACAAATCATTTTCAATTAATTGTTTTTCTTCCGCGGAGAACATTGGAAAACGGACAAGAACTGAAATGAGCAGTTGATCGTCCCAGTGACAAAAAATTAATTGCCATGCAAAAACGGCAAACTATTTTGTGTTCCAGCTTCTCTTATGAGGATTTTTCTTGTCACACTGGGCTCTGGGTAATCACTGATTTTTTTTTTTTTACAAATCAGTCAATAATCAAGAAACAAAATCAGCAGCTCAACCCACTATTAGAATAATTATTATTTGCAGTCCTGCACAATAATAATTCAAAATGTTCTACATTGTTAAAACAATATTGGATTGAAATCATATATAATAATACATAAGTCAGA